>OY757017.1:85394663-85426059 GCA_963580285.1 Lucinisca nassula
CCTTACATATAAGTTTCAGAAAGATCTTATCAAAACTGAAGGGGCTACGGTGATGACAAGGTCGAAAATCGACATTTTCAGCCATCAAAGGGACAACTATATAGTAAATACGCTACCTTGGCCGGTATTCGAACTCATCCGAGATTTTATCCACAGCCACATTACATAAAAGTTTCAGAAAGATCCGATCAAAACTGAAGGGGCTACGGTGATGACACGGTCAAAAATCGGCATTTTCAGCGATCAAAGGGATGTAACTCTATGATAAATGGGCCGACTTGGCCGGTTTTCGAACTCATCCGAGGTTTTATCCCAAGCCACCTTATATATATATGTTTCAGAAACATCCGATCAAAACTGGAGGGGCTACGGTGATGACAAACATTTTCCCATTGTAAGTCTATGGGACCTTGTGATTGCCATAGCAACCAAAGTTTTCATGCGATTTCAAAAAAAAAAAAAAAAAGAAAAAAAAACGCTAATGTCATCAATGCCCCACCAGAGGCATGCTACAGATGAGAAATGATTGAGATCAGCCTGCAGGCTGCAGAGATATAGCTGCTCAAAAGTGTGGACGGACGGACGGACGACGGACGACCCACTATACTATAAGCTCCCCTGGAGCCTTCGGCCCAGGTGAGCTAAAAAACAGCCAGCTTGTTAAAATGCCATCAATACGTAAATGTTCAAAATGATGCAGCATGGAAACAAGTTGTTCCCTAATAATAATAATAATAATAATATAAATAATAATGATAATAATAATAAAATAATAATTGCAACATATTCCTTTTATGTTTTGAAATTTTGATCCTGGGTCGCGCTAATGGCCAGTAAATGACAATAAGCACTATTTAGGTTGGGCCCATTGGGTGATTTAAGGGGACAGAACCCCTACAGTGCAGCACACACATGTTCTCTCATCCGCGAGTTTCTGAAGTGGACGCTTCTATTAATGAATTCGGCCAAATCCATTAATGTAGGGACTTGGGTAAGAAAAATCACTGCTCAATTCTTCTGCTCAGCAACAAGTTTGTATTAATCTGAATAGGCACCACAACTCACCACAACACGGCAAACAAAGAAGGTCAGAATAAGCTAGAGCATATCAACATGATGTTCTTGAGGGGGGGGGGGGGGGGGGAGGGTGAGGGGGGGGGGGGGGGTATGTAGCGGGGATCATTTTACGGTCCTTTCGAGTTTATTTCACTCATATCGAGCCGATTGTTAATCACATGTGGTCGAAGACCGTAGTATCCGGTAAAAAAAAAACATCAGGCCTTCCGTTGCAGAACTCTTGAATGCCTTAAAATAGATGCCTTTTATGAAAGGTTTGATTGTGAAGTGCTTAGATCTGTTGAAAAAGTACTTGTATTAGCCTAGAGTGTATTGGAAAGTAAGTGAGAAATGGGGCCTTTTTCAATATATAGGACATTTAATTTTGGTGCTTTTGAGTAAAGCGGCATTCCAATCTTAGTGTTTCTCGACCAGGCTATTAAAAGGTTATAAATCGTTATTCATGCTCAATTCAGTCGAGCGTTAAATTTGTAATGCTCGCTAATTTTAAATACTAAAAGTTCATCAATTTTCCTGCTTAGATTTGTTTGTTTGATTTGAGGTTTAACGTCCCCGTCAACACTGCAAAGGTCATTTTAGAGACGTTGCTTCAAATTTTGTGGGACTTTTACCAGACCTTAAGATGAAATGACATCTCAAGCACTGCCGCCCAATGAACAAATAGATTTAATTAACATGGATGGGCCGACTCGCACCGCTTTGCCTGGGCAGGCTTAGATGCTCTAAGTGGATTACCAGTACTCGTGTGCGGGTCGGTTTCAGCTCTTCGTGGAAGCATCATTTCTTCATGCCCCGATGGGCGGGGCCGTTTCCTGCTTAGATAAGAACTGAATAATAGAATGTATGATGGGATTGAGGCCGAAACAAGGAATTTTCAAGCAAGTTTTCAGTTTAGTAAAGTATCATGTAGGATTTTGTCGAGCACGAGACTTTAATTCACTGAAAACGAGCCCAAAGCCACGACCGCAATATTAATTATTTTTCTCACCCAAACACTTTAAGGAATTTATTTGTTTGATTAGATGTTAAAAGTGCCCATCAACAGGTCATTTTGAGACGTTGAATCCATTTTGTGGGACTTTTACTCGACATTGAGATGAATTGACATCTCAGGCCCTGTCGCCCTATGAAACCAATAGTGTTTATAAGCATGAACGGTCTGACTCGCACCGCTTTGCCCGGGCAGGCATAGATTCTTTGAGCGGTTTAGCAGTACTCGCGTGCGGTCGGTTTCAGCTCTGCTTGGAAGCGTCACGCAGCCCACCTATTTCTTTAAGCCCCGATGGGCAGGTCCGAAAACTTTAAAGAATGCGTTGTGAACTGCACAAATATACAGAAATTAATAAGCGATAAAGCACATTCACACCAATGTAACACAACAAAATGTCAGTATTTTAATGTTCATACCTCCTGGAGAATATCGTCATAATTTTTTCAGTGAGCCGCTAAAGTTTGTGTCTAAAGCATCCGTTTACATGTAAAGTGCTACGCATGAAATAAAAACCAGTGCATGTACATTTCATGACCTGCTTTCTTTGACACTTGACAGCAGTTTGATGACAAATTGAATGTCCATTTCATTAAAAGTTGATAAGGACATGTCATTCTGAGAAGCTGCTCCCCTAATTGCATGGATAACAAAACATGCTACAGAAGACGGTTTTGAAAACAAAATTACCTCGGGCTCAATGTGGGTGTTTTGCAATGACTGACATAATGGGATAGCTAATAAACCCTAGAGTGAGCAGCGATATGAGGCAAAGAAAACAAACACTTAAGAAATGAAAATTATTTTTCTGCTGTTCATGATAGTACGGACGCAGTGGGTTGTATGCAAAGTAAGTGAACCCCTTCGGGGTTCACGGGGTTCATGTAAACTTTGTTAGCGACTCGCTGTCGTTCATATTTTCATGAAAAGCAGAAAATTAAGTTTATTGTTTTATAATAACATTCTATGCCCCTCATCACTGGGCGAAAAATAATGCTTATAGGGCAAACTTTTTAAACTGAAAAAACATTTACACCCATTTTACTACATAGAGAGGAACAGCGTTGACCTCACCAACGCCCGTAGAGAACCATGGTTTAGAATGACGTCACTTGATGTCACTGAAAATCATGTGACTCGATGCGTTTACGGAAGTATGAACCATACTGTTTTCTATGTTTTTACATTATATTTTTTTATTTATGAGCCGGATAAATTCCATACCCTATCAGTTGAGCATTGAAAAAAAATTTATAATCCTTGGGCTGCAGGTTGGTGCAGTTTATGTCTGTACACCGTTCTTTCTACCTCTGGAATGAACAGTACACAATATTTCCATACCCCTCTAATTAATCTTAAGACTTCCACAAATTTAATCCAAATATCTGAGAGAGAGAGAGAGAGAGAGAGAGAGACAGAGAGAGAGAGAGAGAGAGAGAGAGAGAGAGAGAGAGAGAGAGAGAGAGAGAGAGAGAGAACAGCTAACATTAGACAAAATACATGTTGAAACCCGTTTTCCTTGGTTTCCACTTATCACAAAGAAAAAAAAAGAACGAAAATTCCTATAGGCCTATTGGCACCAAAACAGCCTTTGTTATTTAGGTAATAATATTAGAACACACGCTTAAAGTCGTCAGTCTTTCCGACCACTGTGAATTCAAATTTGTAAAACAATTTCAAGTTATTTCTAGCCGTATCTCTTTTAACTAAAATTCTGGACCGTTTGGCTTAACACTGCTGCATTTTTATTTATTTTTTTTTTGCTTAGCTAACCGTCGCCGTGTACCGGGAACGAGCGTTTAAACATAAGGTGACGATGTCGTGTACATAGCGGCCCCCGCCAAAGGGGCTTGAAGAAATATATGGGCTGCATGATGCTTCAACCGCAGAGCTGAATCTGGTCCCCCACTAGTACTGGTAAACCGCTTAGAGGATCTAAGCCTGTCCAAGAACCGCAGTGCGAGGCGGACCGTCCATGCTAATAAACCCTATTGGTTTCATTGGGCGACAGGGCTTGAGATGTCATGTCATCTCAATGTCGGGTAAAAATTGGAAGCAACGTCTCCAAAATGACCTTACAGTGTTGACGGGGACGTTAAGCCTCAAATCAAACAAACAAACAAACGTCATGTACACATGTTCTTTAGCACTCTGCCAAAAACACATAGATTTTATACGATAGCCGTTGTGCAAGAAACTGACAAACATTTCCCCTTCAATACGGAGCTCTCTAGCAATCTCCTCGATAACGTGGGTTGTGCCCGTCCCAGCCGGGACATAAACAAGGCAGTTGGGCCTTGTTTTTTTTAATCAGATCAAAGGCCGTCTTCTGCTTTTTAGTAAACATTTTATTTCCTTTTCTGCGCATGTGTCAAAAAAGTTACAGCGGCTGACTGGAAGCGATGCAATACAAAATTCCCAGAGCACAGCCCATTATACGTAGAAACACCATCCAGTTATCTTAGCTGCGTAATACGTGTATACGTAGTCCTAGCAGAATATGTTACATTGACAAAATAAATTAAATGAGAAATCAAGGCTATCACACTCATTTTAACAGTAACAACTCCACTGCCGGAACGTAGTTTCAGAAGTTCCGGATTATATCTGTCCTGCACGTCCCGCCTTTTAAACACGACGATTATGGCAAGCGCCCGGGTTTCTGTACCGATCATTGACAGAACACTGCGAAAGCGAAGCAAAAGTTGGAAAAATCTATATTTAGAGCTGCGAGTACATCTTTTTGGCTTCAAATTGGCAAAGCGAGCTAAAGTTAAATGAAAGACAACGGGTGAAAGTGAAAAAAGTTCCCCCCGTATCACTAGTTCGGTTGTGATTGATGAAAACCTGAAAATTTTTGTCACACGTTTATGCCGAATTTTGCTTTGCTGAGTTAATCCATGCGAGAAAAGCATGTTTCCTGCAAGTGGCAGACAGTGGCGGATTATTTTTGCAAAGTGGACTTATTTAACTTGTATTATTCATAATAAGCAGGTAAAAAACTGCATTTGCGAAAAAGATACACTGGGTAAAATGAGGTAACCCCTCAAAAAATGGAGCCGAAGTTTCCCCCCTTGTCTCTAATATAGTACCAAAAAAAAAAAAAAAAAAAAAATTTTTTTTTTTTTTTTTTTTCATTTTTTTTTTTTTTTTTTCATGATTCAAGCCCCTATGGTCTGACTGGTGATCAGGGGTCGGCAACATTCTTTCGTGGAGATTGATCATGAAATATTTTCTAAGGTCATTCTCTCCCTTCCGATAATTCAAGAAGGACAGTTGTCAGTTTCTGGCGAAAGAATGGGTACCCTGGCAAACAGTGCAGGCCCACTGATTAGAGGCTGTATCACGCTGCATCTGATCAGGGCCTACACTATTTGCAAAAAGGTTCAGCCATTTTCCAAATCAATTTTGAAGAAAACACAACCTGACACCCCTAAATTTTGAAATGGACTCCTGCTATATATAAGGAGGAAGATTCCATTTGGTACGAATAAGGTTAATGCACTTGTTATTCCAGCATATGGGACTTTTTCTTTTTTTTTGGGGGGATGGGGGGGTGGGGGGCTGATGGTGGTTGGTTTCGCAACCATTTCAAGTTTCTCGTATGTGGCCCAAACAAGTCTCGAGCCACAGCAGTGAAAGCCTTAATATTCCATATGGAATAATGGGCAATTACGTAGAGTAATAATTTTTGTAGATATAAATGGTATTGATATTGAACTTCATAATGGAATGCAGGGTGTTGTAGCTTATTATCAAGTTAAGTTTCATAATGTGATTTTCTACAGTAGCCTGAGCTAGCAGACCCCAAGTAAATGATCAGTAATTTATTAATATTTCTGGTGATCGCTGTAAAACCTGGGCTGGGCTCGTGGGCTGGGTTTGGGCTCAAATTTTTGGGCTCGAATGAAAATGGGTTTGACTCAGGCTATTGGTGAAACAGGGTCAGTTATTACCTTTCAACTTTGTTGTCTGGTTGGAGGAACTGTTAAAGAGAATTGCTCCCATGGGCCCCTGTCAAGATTATATATAATTACCAAGTTTGTTTTCCTGCTTGATTTGAGTTGCAACAAGCAAAAATCTGGATTGCGGCATCGAAAAGACAGGATACAATATTTTTTAATTGTGCCAGACAATAAAAGACCTATGTGATCAGCAAAAACTCTGAACAGACTGTCCAGATGTGCAGGCTGATCCGAGCATTAAGTGGTCGTGCAGAGGTCATTGCAGGTTTACACTAACAAACAGTGTAAACCCTGATTAGGTGCTACATGTCTAGGGTTTCAGAGTGAGATACTGGCAAACAGTGAAAACACAGGTCAAGGGCTCAAAAGTGGGATACTGGAATCAGTGAAGATCCAGATCAGAGGCAAAATATCCAGGGTTTTAAAATAGGATCATGGCAAACGGTGAAGATCCTGATCAGAGGCCACATGTCTTTGGTTCCAACATGGGATCCTGACAAACAGTGAAAATCCAGACCAGAGGCCATATGTCAAGGGATCCAAAATGGGATTCTGACAAACAGTGAAGATCCAGAACAGAGGCCATATGTCAAGGGATCCAAAATGGGATTCTGACAAACAGTGAAGACCTAGATCAAAGAGGCCACCTGTCTTGCTTTCCAAAATTTGATACTGACAAACAAAGACGACCCAGATCTGAGGCCATATGTCTAGGGTTCAAAAATGGGATTCTGACAACTAGTGAAGACACAGATCATAAATATTTAGAGACCAGCGACCCTCTAATGGGACAGTGTAGACTACAAAAATGGGCATCTGAACAGGGTCTACACTTTTTGCTTATAAAACTACAGGAATTATTTAGTGCTATTGTAAAATTCCTCCAATGAGACCATCTTTAATACTTTTCAGAAGTGGCCTTTTAAAGACCACTTTTGAACAGCCCCAAATGTGGTTACTTGGTTTAGAAAATACAAAGAAAGATAACTGAAATTTCTGCAAGCCCTTCAAACTACTGAATGTATACAAACAACTGGTGACCCGTTTTTGCCACAAATGGTACTCTACATTCTACACTACTGGCTTAAGAGGAATTGGAACACCTAGCAGACACAATGGGAAACAACTTTCAGGACTTCCAGTTCACTTTTCTATAAACTCTGTCTCATGGAAAAAGTGGGGTTAACTCTTAAAGGAAAGAATTTGCTCCTCAGGAGCAAATTCTTTCCTTTCCTTTAAGAGTAGGCCGCTATTGACATGGGAGACAAAAATACTTTTACAGGAGTTGCCACTCATAAAGTTGTATGCATTCCCCTTAAAGTTCAGGAATTTAATGATTTATGTCTATTCTCAGCCTCTGCACCCACCAGTGCTGTCAGCGCTTTGATTTGTGAAATACCAGATGCCCAGGTTACATGTAATTATATTTAATTGCAAGCATGTTGACAGATTTAAAACAAGGTGTGATGTGCACAAAAAAAAAAATGAAAAAAAAAAAAAAATGGATGAATAATCTGGCTTCAATTAAGTGCCCTTTAAACTATCTGAATGGGTCAGCTCATGTTATTTTGCATATGAGCTATGAGATATTATATCATATTATATATTAAGTCTTTTCTATTCATGTCTCGCAGCCCGCAGTCTGTGGCCCGCAGCCCGCAGTCTGTGGCCTGCAGCCCGCGGCCCGCAGCCCGCAGCCCGCACTTTAGTCACTTTCAATACTCAGTTAAGATAGATTAGAGGCCACAGAATGTTGCCTCTAATCGGTGTCTTCACTATTTGCTAAAGTACGGAACTTGCTCACAGCTTACAACACGTGTTTTGTAATTAGAGCTCTCGAAAGCAGGCGAATTGTAGGTCAGTAAAGGGTTATATAGTTGGTCACTGATAAGCTTACCCTTTTAACCCTGTAGACCGGTGCAGACGCCGAGGTAGAAATACACTGTATCTATGCAAACCTTGTAGATCCTGATAAGACGGCACGTAGCTAGAACGTCTCGCCAGAATCTACATGTACACTGTTTGTCATCATGTCAGCGAACTAAACAGAAATCACTTTCTATAAGAATATATTTAAAGCGAGAAGAGTCGATCATGTTTAGACACTCAGGGATGAAAGAGTAAAACATAAATATCATCGGAAAGCGCGTAGGAAAATAGTCCTAGAGTACTGTTTTCTTTTCAGAATTCGTCTTTCTGTGCGAATTTATATTCAATCCGTATAAAGTCCCGAAAACTGAAATATTTTGAAAGACGTTCCATTTTTCAAGAGTTCATTTGGACTATTTTTTGCAGCGAACGAACAGCGGAAGTGGATTAACGCGGTCCAGTACCGATAGTAGAAATGTAGTGACATAGAAACTTGATTTTAAAAATCAACTTTCAATAATATATATCTTTTTTAAGATATCTATACAAGGTATCTTATATATCTAAATTAATCAGATATCTTATTTAAGATATAAGATTATCTGATATATTAGATATTTAATATGCCAATTAAGGTATCTTATTCGCTATATAAGACATCTAATATGTCAATTAAGATATCTTACATAGCATATAAGATATCATGTTTATAAGATATAGAATATATTGGGTAATCTTATATAAGATATCTCATATTATAAGTAAGATAACTGATTGATAGAACTTCAACATTACGATAACAAGCCCGTGTATTGAACAGCCCTCTAAATCCCACTTTATATAGAGAAAACTTGGGTTTACGGGGGTAAACATTATTTTGTTTATATCTGCTCCAAGACAAAGGTTATAGGTACTCGTTAGAACCGCCTCATTGAGGCGATTCTAACGAGTACCCACAACCTATGTTAGAAGTATAATTAAGAAAAATATCACAATTTTCCATCATAAAGTAACCATTTTTGAGATAGGAAAGAATTCACTATGCCACACAGGTATGTTATCATATTGAAATAGTAAAATAAAATGACTTCGAAGATAAGCCATATTGCTAAATGTGCTACCCTGGCTTTTATTTGAAAGGTGTGTAATATAAAAGCTAGCAAAAGGATAAGATCATCATCATCATCATCATCATCATCATCATCATCATCATCATCATCATCATCATCATCATCATTTCTCCAAAGGCAGAGCTATGCAGCCCCAACTCAGTGCATCACTCAATGCAGAACTATGCAGCCCCTGCTCAGTGCATCACTCAATACTGTAACTGTTCCAAACATACTATCAGAATCACTCAATACTAATATGCCTTTACTATGCAGCAATGTGCAGAAACAAATTTATTTATTTATTATTCAGCTATAAGATATTTTGCATATACCATTTATTATGAAATGACAAAATCATAGCCCGCAGCACGCGGCCCGCAGCCCGCAACCTGTGGCCCGCAACCTGTGGCCCGCAGCCCGCAGGCCCGCAAAATAACAACTCTGTTATAAACATGGATGGTCCGACTCGCACCGCTTTTGCCTGGACAGGCTTAGATCCTCTAAGCAGTTTACCAGTCTTCGTGTGCGGGTCGGTTTCAGCTCTGCGTGGAAGCATCATGCAACCTATCAATTTCTTCAAGCCCCGATGGGCGGGGGCCGCGTCTCCTAGAGAAAGGGAGAAAAGGGGCAGTAGAGATAGTAGAGGAGATAAAAGAGAAGGGACATGGGAGAAAGAAAAAATGAATTAAAGTGAAGAAATAAAAGAAATAACAGTTTTCCCCCTTTTTCCCTTACCTGCTGCAACGACAGCAGGCCTTGCCCAATTGCAAGCCAGTACCAGTTGGACGCCTTCGGTTGATGTAAGATACACAATACCTTCGTTTCACCCTACCACTTCTACAACTAATTTATCGTTCATCCTTGTACAGTAAAATTCCTATGTTAAGACCACCTTTGGAACTGTTCAAAAGTGGTCTTTAAGACCACTTTTGAACAGTCCCAAAGGTGGTCTTTTATATGGAGAATCTGGGTGTAGAAAACACTAAAGAAAGAATAACTGAAACCTTTTCAGTAAGCTTTCAAAAAACAGATTTAGTCTTTATTTTAGATGGTCTTAATAGCGGAAATTTACTGTATTTTTCAGAATGCAACGCACATGCTGACATTGTATTTTTGCTGGACTCTTCCGGATCCGTTGGTTCTACAAATTTCCAGAAGATGTTGGGATTCGTCAAAAGCGTCGCGAACAACTTCGATATTGGCCCTAATGACGTTCAAATCGGTGTCGACACGTTCCAGACATCTCATAAATCCGAATTTAACCTGAACAGATACCATGACAAACAACACATGCTCAGCGCCATCAACAATATTAAGTATACTACGGGACTGACACACACTGCTGAAGCTATTCGATTTATGAGGACTGACAGTTTCACAGCAGCACATGGTTAGTGTTTCTCATGCACCAGGGGCCAGTTGTTCAAAGCATTGTTAGCTTAACCCATTTTGTACCAAATCGAATCTTCCACCTTATATATAGCAGGAGTCCATTTCAGAATTTAGGGGTGTCAGGTTGTGTGTTCTTCAAAATTGATTTGAAAAATAGCTGAACATTTTGCAAACAGTGGAGGCCCTGATCAGACGCCGCGTTCGGCGGCGTCTGATCTGGGCCTGCACTGTTTGCCAAGGAACCTCTTTAGGGGTTTCCGGTCTGAAATGGGTTAAAGAGCTAGTTAGTGCTCATATTATTAACCGTTCTAGCAAGTTCAATATCTAAAATTGTGGTATTTTTGCTGAAATAATGTGAGCAGCTTTTGCATCTCATCTGCAAAAGCTGTTCACATTTTTTTCAGCAAAAATATTAGCATATTTGCCATATTAAATGCTCAAAGATTTAATATAGAGATCAACCATGGTTTTTCATGCATTAACATTTGCCGGATCCCGAGGAAGCTATTTTAACATGAGGCCGCTAGGCCGAATGTTCAAATATCTTCCGAGGGATCCGGCAAATGTTAATGCAGTGAAATAACCATGGGTGGTCGTTGTTCTTGCATAACTTACGAATCCGATAGCAAATTTTGACGAAAACGCCCAAAAGTTCCATATAAATTCCATATAAACTCTTCAAATGCGAATGGCAAACCAAAATGGCGGACAGTTCAGAATGTTGTTTACAATGACGTTGTCATGCAGTGACATCATCATAGAACCCTAAAAAGCTACGTTCAGGGCGATAACGTTACGTCGCTCAACGCAACGTAAACAAAGCAACGCCGATCTTGTGAAATCAAAAGCTCAAAGTCCATGTTCAAACAGCACGCGAATTTCATGATTTGAACATGGTTTTTGCTGTTTGAGCACGGCTTTCGGTCCATTTGACACTGGCTTCAAACAGCCATGCGCATAGGTATTTATGCAAGAACGATATATTAACTACCGGTGTCGTTAGTTTTGAACAACTGGCCCCAGGTTAACAAGTGTGTGTATTGAAAACCCCTCTAAACCCCACTTTATATACAAAATGTGGAGTTCATAAGGGTTTAATTAATTTCATTATTTTTGCTCTAAAATATAAATTATGGGCACCAGTTAGACTCACTTCTATTAGGCTGTTTAACGAGCACCCGCAGTTTATGTTTGCACTTTAGGCAAGACGTCACATCGACGGTGCGTCGGCATAAATCCTTTGATTGTTTTAGTTGTTTGTATTGGAGTTTAACGGCCCAGTCAACACTATTTTCGGTTATTTTTGAGCCGGTTAGTTTACCTATCCACACCTTTCCTGGGCAGTCTTATACGTAAGCGGTTAACCATTACAGTGCACATTCTTTCGCCAGAAACAGACAACTGCCATTCTTGAATCAGCGGAAGGGAGAGAATGACCGTAGAAAAGATTATAGGGATCAACCATGGTTTTTCATGCATTAACATTTGCCGGATCCCGAGGAAGCTGTTTGAACATGAGGCCGCTAGGCCGAATGTTCAAATATCTTCCGAGGGATCCGGCAAATGTTAATGCAATGAAATAACCATGGATGATCGTTGTTCTTGCATAACTTACGAATCCGACAGCAAATTTTGACGAAAACGCCCAAAAGTTCCATATAAATTCCATATAAACTCTTCAAATGCGACAGGCAAACCAAAATGGCGGCCAGTTCAGAATGTTGTTTACAACGACGTTGTCATGCAGTGACGTCATCATAGAACCCTAAAACGCTATGTTCAGAGCGATAACGTTACGTCGCTCAACCTACCAGAGCAGATCCACTCACAGGTCAGACTTTTTGCAGATGACACGGCAATATATTTGGCTGTCCGCAGTGATGCTGACTGTACCTTATTGCAAAGGGACCTCCAAAAGCTTGAAACTTGGGAAAAGAACTGGGAAATGGAATTTAACCCGGGTAAATGCCAGGTCCTACACATTTCCCGTTCTAAAGAACCCATTAGACACAATTACATTCTCCACGGTGAAGTCCTCCAGGAGGCTGATCATGCCAAGTACCTGGGCCTTGAGTTTAGCCGTGATTTAACTTGGAACACCCACATTCATAACGTGACCACCAAAGCAAATCGGACCCTGGGCTTCATACGTAGGAATATACGCACCAAACATCAAGGCATACGTGAAACAGCTTATAATACCCTTGTTAGGCCCCAGCTTGAGTATGCCTCCCCTGTGTGGAGCCCATATACCCAGTCAAATATAAACAAGGTTGAGCAAGTCCAAAGAAGAGCAGCTAGATGGGTCAAACATGACTACTCTTCATATAGTAGTGTGACCCAGATGCTTAATACCCTGGAATGGAGATCATTGGAACAGAGGCGGGCAGATGCTCGCCTCCTATTGTTCTACAAGATAGTATATAGTCTTGTCGAGATTCCGCTCCCTACATACATCCGACATCCAATCAGAACTACTAAAAACATGCATACTATGCACTATATTCAAATCCCTACTACTGCCAGTTACTATAAATACAGTTTCTTCCCCTTGGCTGTGGTACAATGGAATCACCTTCCTCCGCATGCTGTTGTGTGCTCCGATCTGGATTCTTTCAGATCGACCATATGCACCCTCCATCACCCAATGCCATGAACCGTGAAACATTGTTTTTATCTGCTTTTAATCTCTACTTTACTAACACTGTTTTTACTTTCAATTCTCCTAAAATCTAATACTTTTTCTTCTATCACACTTTTCTTTTTCTGACGCGCGCAGCTGCACATAATCCTCGCGAGAGGGTGCTGCAGGATATATAGATAGATAGATAGTAAGTAAATAAAGCAAGGCCAGTCTTGTGATATCAAAAGCTCAAAATCCATGTTCAAACAGCACGCGAATTTCATGATTTGAACATGGTTTTTGCTGTTTGAGCACGGCTTTCGGTCCATTTGACAATGGCTTCAAACAGCCATGCGCATAGGTATTTATGCAAGATATCATGATCAATCTCCACGAAAGAAGGTTGCTGACTCCGGCAGGTATCGAACCCGCGTCCTCCTGATCACCAGTCAGACGCGCATCCGACTGAGCTACCGAGGCCGGCAAATTCCTAAAACTAGATTATAGGGATCAACCATGGTTTTTCATGCATTAACATTCGCCGGGTCCCGAGGAAGCTGTTTGAACATGAGGCCGCTAGGCCGAATGTTCAAATATCTTCCAAGGGATCCGGCAAATGTAAATGCAATGAAATAACCATGGATGATCGTTTTTCTTGCATAACTTACGATTCCGACAGGAAATTTTGACGAAAACGCCCAAAAGCTTCATATAAATTCCATATAAACTCTTCAAATGCGACAGGCAAACCAAAATGGCGGCCAGTTCAGAATGTTGTTTACAATGACGTTGTCACGCAGTAACCCTCTGACGTCATCATAGAACCCTAAAATGCTACGTTCAGGGCGATAACGCTACGTTGCTAAACGTAACGTAAACAAAGCAAGGCCCGTCTTGTGATATCAAAAGCTCAAAATCCATGTTCAAACAGCACGCGAATTTCGTGATTTGAACATGGTTTTTGCTTTTTGAGCACGGCTTTCGGTCCATTTGACAATGGCTTCAAACAGCCATGCGCATAGGTATTTATGCAAGAACAAGCAATTGATTGGTCTCAGTTTGACAAACTCTTTCTGATTGACATTTGAGATGTATTTTGATTAGACAGTGCAGGAGTCATCAATGAAATGTACACCACCTTGTGTTTTGAATTTATTTCTGTCTCGCAGTTGACAAATAGGATGTTAGAAAAAATTGAATGATGTTTCAAGTCAAAATGAAATGAAGCTCATCAAAGTTTGAACGGTTTTGTGTTCATAGGTGTATAATAATGTAAACTGTTTATAGTTAAATCACCAAAAGGATTGCTGCACAATATTGGTGATTCTTGCACACCAGACAAGGAAATCCGTGATTTTACCCTGGGATAGAAATTTATGTTCTGACCCTGGTGTTCCGACCCAGGCAACTAACATAAATGCGCTTCAATTCGATTCAACTGCCGGAACTACTTCCGCACTACTTTTATTTTGCAAACAATATACATGTGCGAGCTGTCATAACTAACCGGAGGTGTTGTGCAAGAAAAAGAATCCAATATGGTGTTCTGTTGTAGATGGGCGTTTCAAACCCTCGGGATGACCGTGCTGAGCGGAACCTCGGCGAAGCCTCGGTTTCGCTCAGCACGGTAATCCCTCGGGTTGGAAACGCTCATCTACAACAGAACCCCATATCAGATTCTTATAATATTGCCCCTAGTTGGAATATTGATATCCCGACTCAGGACAATATTCAGCAGCATCAGTGCAATAACCCTATACTAAGGGGATAACTGTATTGATATTGTCATTTGGAGAGGTAAATCGGAGGGTTTTACGGTCGGAAATTTCGTTTTACGGCGACCCTAAAACCGCCGATTTACCTCCCCAAATGGCAATTTTCAATACAGTTATCCCCATTCTAATGCACTGATGCACTTGTTTTGCTTCATTTTTATCCCCCGACCGAACAGGTTCGGGGGATATAGCGATCAGCCTGGCGTCTGTCCGTCTGTCCGTCCGTCCGTCCGTCCGTCCGTCCGTCCGTAGACGCAACCTTGTGATGGCCATAACTCCTATACCCTTTGAGATTCATTGATGGTTATTGGCACAATTGTTCACAAGGCAGAGACGGCGTGTCATGCGCAAGAACCAGAACTCTGGATACCATACTTTTTTAGTTATCTCCCCTTTTAATAAAATAGAATGACTACTTTGTGATGGCCATAACTCCAATACCCTTTGAGATATATTGATGGTACCTGGCACAGTTGTTCACAAGGCTGAGACGGCGTGTCATGCACAAGGACCACAACTCTGATTGCCATGGTTTTGGAGTTAACTTCCCTTCCAATAAAATAGAGTGACAAGCTTGTGATGGCCATAACTCCTATACCCTTTGAGATTCATTGATGATTCTTGGCACAATTGTTCACAAGGCTGAAACGGCGTGTCATGTGCAAGAACCAGAACTCTGGATGCCATACTTTTTTAGTTATCTCCTCTTTTAATAAAATAGAATGACTACTTTGTGATGGCCATAACTCCAATACCCTTTGAGATATATTGATGGTACCTGGCACAGTTGTTCACAAGGCTGAGACGGCGTGTCATGCACAAGAACCACAACTCTGGTTGCCATGGATTTTGAGTTATCTCCCCTTCCAATAAAATAGTGACAACCTTGTGATGACCATAATTCCAATACCCTTTAAGATATATTGATGATACCTTTCACAGTTGTTCACAAGGCCGAGTCGGTGTGTCATGCACAAGAACCACAACTCTGGGTGCCATGGTTTTTTAGTTATCTCCCCTTCCAATAATATAGAATCACTACCTTGTGATGGCCACATCTACAACACTCTTTGAGATATATTGATGATACTTGGTACAGTTGTACATGAGGTTAAGCAGGTATGTCACGTGCAAGAACCACAACTCTGGGTGCCCTGTTTTTTTAATTATCTCCCCTGATAATATAACCTTGTGATGGCCATATCTCCAATACCCTTTGAGATATATTAATGGTACTTGGCACAATTGTATACAACGTTGAGACGGCGCTTCATGCCTAAGAACCACAACTCTGGGTGCCATGATATTTGAGTTATCTTCCCTTCCAATATAACAGTATGACAACCTTGTGATCATCGTACCTACAATACCCTTTGAGACATATTTGTGGTACTTGATGCAGATGTACATGAGGTTAAGCAGGTGTGTCATGCTCAAGAATTACAACTCTGGGTGCTCTGTTTTTTTAGTTATCTCCCCTGGCAATATAACCTTGTGATGGCCTTAACTCCAACACCCTTTGAGATATATTGAAGGAACTTGGCACAATTGTATACAAGGTACAGAAGGGATGTCGTGTGCAAGAACCACAAGTGTTGGTGCTGTGGTATTTGAGTTATCTACCCTTCCAATATAACAGTATGACCAGCTTGTGATCACCATATCTCCAATACCTTTTGAGACATATCGATGGTACTTTGTAAAGAAATACATGAGCTTAAGCAGGCATGTCATGCGCAAGAATCACATTTCTGAGTGCCCTTGTTTTTTAGTTAATTACCCTTACAGTGTAATCTTGTGATGGCCATAACTGCAATACTTTTGTGATATATTGCTGGTTTAATTCTAGTGCAGTTTCTATTGGTGAACAATCTTTTGAAGGCCATATTGGCTTTTGGTCGGGGGATTTGCCATCTCTTCCGGTGGCTATTCTTTTCCTAAACGGCAAGCGCAGTGAGCTGCGTAAAACCAAATACCAGCCAATAAAAAGCGACGTTAGATGATGACGTCGGGTTTCCGACAGTATATCGCAGAATATACAGTCACAAATTTTTGACGTTATCCAATCAAACGTCGCGTTACATACGGAAGTGCATTAGAACCAGTCCTTCAGCTGAAGTGCACGACCCGCCGGATGCTTTTGGCTTTATGAGTGTTACCATATATGGGTATGGCGGCCATTTTGGTCATGTGACCTGGACCTAAAACGGTTCCCCCAATAAATGCGCCTTATCGTAAGGAGCAAAAATATATCTTATACTTTAGTACTGTATTCTGAATCGTTTGCAGGATAAAATGCATTCTCACTTTTCCAATACAAAAGCATATGTGTTAAAGTTTGACCTAGGCACAAAGAAGGTCAAGGTCAACCCAGGGTCACCATTTTAGCAATTTATGATGGGCCTACGTCCCAGATGCTATTTATCAAGTTTCGTGGATATCTGCCCAGTGGTTCTGGAGAAGACTATTTTTGAAGGGTTTTTACCATATATGGCTTGGCGGCCATTTTGGTCATGTGACCTGGACCCCATGAGCAAATTTTGGTTTCCCCTTCCCCATAGAGACTTTAGAGAAATTTGACTTCAATCGGCCCAACGGTTTCCGAGGAGAAGCAGTTCGAAAATTTTCACATTTTTCGCCTCGGCGAGGCTATACTAAATGGAATGTAATATTTCGCAAGTTCATTGGTTTGATATCTATCAGTATGCCAAAAATTGTTTAACCCTTTACCACTCAGGGATTTTGTGAATTTCGCTGATTTTCACAGTGTTGCACCTGACAGCAACTTCAAGTAGCCATTGTTTCACAATGGATGGTCTGTTTTACACCAAACTCGGTATGAATGTTAATTGGGCAGTAGCCTTTCAAATGCAACCTTTCTTGACTTGATCATTGTTGTCATGGTAAAGAGGGGACATCTCAAAGTTGGCAAAAAGTGTGTTTTCACATGAATTTATGACCACATTTTAATCTTCATACAGCTGTCAAGGCAATATTAAGGTGTTTCGCATTGGCCTTTTTCACTGTTTGCAGAATGTTTTATCAGCATCAATTTTCAGGCATTTTTGACCACAGACAACCTCAGATATAATTTTTAGCGGCCGGACGGGCCATACACCCAAATTTTTTCGGGATGTGAGGGGGGGGCGTTGCCCCCCTTCGATCCCCCCAGAATATGTTTAGTGGGGAGGCGCGCGAAAAAAAACAGGTCACTTTTTTGCCCAACAGATCCTAAAGCAAACATAACTATCCAGGGGTAGAAATGCAGATTTTAGGTGCTTCTGGGGCTTAAAATGGGGGGGGGGTGCAGACACGTAAAAACACGTATCTGAGTGGGAAAGGGTTAAATATTCCAAGCGGTTAAGTCACTATCACCAATTTTCACAAACGGGTTACGGACGGACGGACAGACAGACAGACCATATATGGCTTGGCGGCCATTTTGGTCATGTGACCTGGACCTCATGAGCAAATTTTGGTTTCCCACATCCCATAGAGGTTCCATATGAAATATGACTTCAATCGGCCCAACGGTTTCCGAGGAGAAGCAGTTCGAAAATGTTCACATTTTTCGCCTCGGCGAGGCTGTACTAAATGGAATGTAATATTTCGCAAGTTCATTGGTTAGATCTAATTGAAATCTATCAGTATGCCAAAAATTGTTTAAATATTCCAAGCGGTTAAGTCACTATCACCAATTTTCACAAACGGGTTACGGACGGACAGACTGACAGAATGACAGGATGGCACGGTGATTTTAGGGCACTCTTAGAAAATCAACCGACTTCAGTCGGTCGCTTTTTCTGCGGGTTGTGCAATATTTTTTAACACATTGTATACTATTGGACTCTTCCGTTGCTATATATTGGACAAGTCCATTTGTCGTAAAAGGGGTGGCAGGCCTATTTTTTCGATTTCATTCTATTTTTGGCGGAATTTTTTTTTTTTTCTCCTATTACTGCTACTCGCTCACATCTGAGCATTACGAGCAGGATTTCCTGGGTGGTAACCAGTACAAAATTTTGTTAGCAAATAGTGCAAGCCCTGATCAGGCGCCGCGTTCTGCGGCGTCTGATCTGGGCCTGGACTGTTTGCCAGGGTATCCCTTCAGGGGTTTCCCGCCTGCAGTGGGTTAACTGGTTCAAAAAAAAGACTGTTAATACTGAAATTCATATATTTCACCTTCGTTCAAACTGTCAATAGAGATAGTGCGTCTGTACAGCAATTGTCCCTTTTTTCCTTACAGGCGACAGAGCGAATGTACCCAACGTAGCTATAATTGTCACTGACGGCCAGTCGAACAACCCACCACTGACCGCCTCAGAGGCGAAGAAAGCAAGAGATGCCGGCATTACCGTATTAGCCGTTGGAGTTGGCTCTGGTGCTAGAAAGACAGAATTAGACGCCATGGCAACAGACCCTGACAACACACACGTATACATGGCTGACAACTTTGATGCTTTGACTTCCTTGCAAGCTCTCCTCTCTTCAAAGGCTTGTGAAGGTATTGTTGAGGGGCAAGTTGTTCACAACTGACGTCATCGTTAGAAAACAAATCGTAAAAACACGCCTATACAAATACATTGTAAACTTTACCGCCGAAAAAAAACGACAATTTTAAGATGAAAAATTGTGTTTACTTTTTTTCTTATTTCTGTTCAAAATATAGATTGTTGGTACTCGTTAGAACCGCCTCATCGAGGCGGTTCTAACCACTACCCACAATCTATACTTTAGAGCAGAAATAAGAAAAATAAGGTTAACTCCTGAAACCCAGGTTTCTTTCCCTTTGGTGTCTCTGATGGGAGCTGTGGGTTGATTGTATCGATTCCTGATCATTGCCTCCACTTCTATTTTACTAAAAAGAAGTGTGGTTCAAGTGGGTTGAAATGTATAGGCGTGTTGTTGTGATGCTTTGATTATTTAGTATGGCAAATATATTAATATTTTGCAGAAAGAATGTGAGAAGCAAAAGCTTCTCACTTTTTTCAGCAAATATACCAGATATTAGATGTATTTTATAATTGTTGTATGTATATATTTGTGTATTGTACATCAAGATGAGACTCAAATAAAATCTTACTACTACTACTACTACTACTACTACTACTGTATTTGCTTGAACGGTTAACAGTTTGACCATTAACGAGCTCGTTAAGCTAACCCTGCATTGATCAACGATCCCGGTGCATTGCACACAATGTCTAGGCAAGGCCGTGTTAACCCTTTTTGTACCAGATGGAATCTTCGTCCTTATATATAGCAGGAGTTCATTTCAGAATTTAGGCGTGTCAGGTTGTATTTTCATCAAAATTTATTTGGAAAATGACCGAACTTTTAGCAAACCGTGGAGGCCCTGATCAGACGCCGCGTTCTGATCTGGGCCTGCACTACTTGCCATGTTACCCGTTTTGGGGTTTCTGGTACTAAATGAGTTGATGTCCGTGGAACAGCATGACTTTGCATTGACGTTCATTCGACGTTTCTGAAACGTTTTTGCGTGGGTAGATGTTAATATGTTTGAAAAGCATACAATTAATAATTTTTTAAGTCGCCAAGAAAAACTGCATCGGAAAATATCCTCTGTTCTGTGTTAAATTCAGGGAACAGGTATTTGGATAAATATGATCAAACAATTTTAAAATAGGTCCTATCGAAATATAGCCTCCAAACAGCAAACTGGGCTTTATTTATCCATGTATCTATGTTTGTTGATTTTTATTTACATGTATGCTGTATTTCAAAACATGGTGAAACAATAAGCTAGAAAGTTATTCTACATTTGCCCTCTGTAACAACTGCAAGAGTAGTATTCGACAACTCTAGATTTTGTCAAGATCAAATAAAGCAAAGCCCCTTACTTAATTAATAAGGAAACTGTGACAACTTAATTGATTGTCTCTCCTACTGATATTGTGTCATTACGAAAATACAGTGTCAATTTTACCACCCAAAATACAAAGATTGTAAGATGAAAAATTGTGATCGTTTTCTTATTTCGGATCAAAATATAGATTGTGGTTACTCGTTAGAATCGAGGCGGTTCTAACGAGTACCCACAATATATATTTTAGAGCAGAAATAAGAAAAATAAGGTATACCCCTGTAAACCCTAGTTTTACTATATAAAACTCAAGGGGTTCAAGTGGGTCAAAATTGTATAGGCGTGTTTTCGTGATGATTACAGAAATTCTGATACACGTATTTAGACACTTTAGCAATAAATGCAGCGTTAGCAAAAATGACACCAACGGTACACTAGGTGTCCAACCACAACAACTTTTGAGGTTTGGTGATTCGTACGAACACGTGTTTCATTGTTTTGTTCGTGTTTTTTTTTAGGATAGACTAGACAAAGTACCGTCGAACTTCGACAGCTGGAACATCTTTGGGGCCATGTATATAAGAATCTAATAAGGGGTGCTGTTGTAGATGGGTGTTTCCCACACTCGGGATGACCGTGCTGAGCGGAACCGCGGCCTTTTGCGCTTTCCCAACCCTCGGGATGACTGGGCTGAGCTGAACCGAGGGTTGGAAACGGCCATCTACAACGGAACCGCAAATTGGATTCTGTTTTTTTTTTCTGGCTCAACACCACCAAAATTTGTATCTTACTTTTTTAACGTTTTATTTTTCGCGCATTATTCTTAATATGTAGTTTGTCCGGGTAAGAACACCAGGGTAAGAACAGACTTTCTATCCCAGGCTAAAACCACGGATTTTCTGATCTGGTGTACAAGAAAATCTGTTCCAACGAGAAGTAGCTCAAGCCACAGAGAACATTACGATAACATATCCGTGTGACATAGTAATGCTTTCATATTTCCAAAACAGCTATTTTTCCGATGAAAATTTGTGATATGTTTCTTATTTTTACTGCAAACATAGGTTGTGGATGATCGTTAGGACCGCCTCGTTGAGGCGGTTCTAACGACTACCCACAGTGTATGTCTCGGAGCAGAAATAAGAAAAATTGTTTACCCCTGTTAACTCTAATTTTCACTTTATTAAGTGGGATTTAGGGATGTCCATTTCAAGGGCTTGTTCATGTGATGGTAATTACTCGTATAGCGCCAGATACGAAGGCGTTATGAGAACAATTTAGTTAGATCTTTTCGATGTTCTGAACATTTATATATATATACATATTGTGTTTACCCACGAGAATCGCCTCAGTGAGATTTTCTTATGAGAATAAAAAGCATATGTTTTGCTTATACTCATTAGAATCGCATCAGCGAGGCTATCTTAATGAATACACGCAACATACATTTACAAGATAAATAAATAAAAGCATTAATTAGGCTAACATTTTATATTCATGTATATTGAATTATGAGAACTCTTCCCTAGGTCTCAACTTAGAGTTTCAATCACCTTTTGTCTGCACGCATTGTATATAGCCTTAAAATTTATCGCCAACTCTCTTTTTCTTATTTTAGTCTCTAAACCAGTTCAGAACAACACCGCTCCCACATGCGCGTCCAAAGCCGACATGCTGTTTATCCTGGATTCCTCCGGTAGTATCGGACAACCTAATTACAACAAGATGTTAACATTTGTCAACGACGTTGTCAGTAAATTTGACATAGGACCCAATAAAGTCAGAGTCGGGACTGAAATCTTCAGCGACAGGACATATATCCAATTCAACCTTAACAAACACACAACTAAAAGTTCTCTTACCCAGGCAATCAGTAATATTCCATACAAGAGAGGAACAACTAACACTGGGCAGGCTTTGAAGGTAACTTTTATGAATATGTTCAATGATGAATGTCAAAACTTTGTAAATATCGATGGTCAGTCTCTAAGCTGTGTTACTGCTTATCATCCCAGTGCAGTTGTTTATTTGCTGATTGATTTTGTATTGTATTGTTTGTTTGATTTGAGGTTTAACGTCCCTGTCAATACTGTAAAGATCATTTTGGAGACGGTGCTTCCACTTTTGTGGGACTTTTACCCGACGTTGAGATGAAATGACATCTCAAGCCCTGTCGCCCAATGAAACCGATAGGGTTTATAAGCATGGACGGTCCCACTCGAACTGCTTTGCCAGGGCAGGCTGGTTGACAACTTTGCTTCCCTCTTTAATTGCAAGCCGGTGGGTCAGGACTCAGATTCTATGACGGTTCCAGCGTACAGGCTTATTGAGAATTAGAGAGATCTACTTCAAGGTAATGTTGGTTGGGGGCCTAATGCTCTATCTCTGGTTGGGCCCATCGGTGTCTAACTGTTGGTTTTCTTTTGCTCCAGCATTTCAGTTTTTTCTTGCCGTCGAGTCCTCATCGTTGTTTCATCGATGTGGTTGTTTGATTATTTGTGTCCACGGAGATGTTGCACTGATGAGTTAGGAGGCCTTCATGTGGACTGAACAAATTATTTGTCTAAATCGCGACGGAAGTAAGGGCGAGGATTGTGGCCACTTAAAATCGATTTCAGCCCCCCAGTGGAAATCGTTTCCGCTGACCGTTCCAAGGCGGTTCTTCTGTCGCGGTTTATTTTTGTTATGGTTTGTCTTTGGGTGTTTGTATCGCTTATATTATTTTATTTTGGATAGCCTATTGGCCATTTTATGGGAAAGTAGCTGTCCTTTTGGCTTTCCGCTATTGATGTTTCCATTAGGTCTGTTGTTTCATGTTTGTGTTTCTTTCCCTTTGGTGTCTCTGATGGGAGAGGTGGGTTGATTGTATCGATTCCTGATCATTGCCTCCTCTTCTATTTTTATCCTCTAAGCGTTTTACCAGTACTCGTGTGCGGGTCGGACTTAGCTCTGCGTGGAAGCATCGTGCAGCCCATATATTTCTTCCAGCCCCGATGGGCGGGGCCGTGTTTTGTATTGTTAGTACGAGTAAACCCTATATATTAAAATCACATCCTGTTGTAAATAAAGAAGAAGATGTTACAGTCTCCCGTACAACCATTTAATGCTGTCATTATTCTCATCCTAAGGGGTTTTGCAGTCAGTCTCAATTCTATTGTCCCTTTACATCAGCTCCTTCCGATGTGCATCTTTCCCTTTGATGTCTGAAATAGGCTTTGGGTTCTGATTCGATTAGTTCCTAAAGTTTTGTACTGATTTAATTAGCATATGAAAGCTCTTGTGGCTGTGTCATTACGAGAACACGCCTATATAATTTTGACCCCCTCATACCCCACTTCTATATAGTAAAACTAGGGTTTAAGGGGGTATACATTATTTTTCTTATTTCTGCTAAAAAAATAGATTGTGGGTACTCGATAGAACCGCCTCGACCTCGTCGAGGCGGTTCTATCGAGTCCCCGCAATGTATGTTTGGAGCAGAAATAAGAAAAATATCACAATTTTTCATCTTAAAATTTCTAATTTTTGGCCCAAAAATTGGCAATGTATTTGTATAGGCGTGTTTTCGTAATGTGTTATGGATGTCTTAAGACGATCTCCCCTTCCAGACATTTAATGCTCTTATTTTTCCAATACTCATGCATTTTCGGTTCTCTTGTCCCTTTACATCAGACCTTTCCGGGGTTCATCTTTCCCTTATTAGCTTGGGGTTAAGAATCGATCAGTTCCTGATGTATTTTTGCTCATTTAATTTCTGTTCAGGACACAATGGGTTAATTGTCCGGATGATCAAGTAGGTTTTCAACTCATAATTATGGTGGGGCATTTAACGTAAAAATTGAAGTATATCTACTTCCTACCACATGTGGGATATAACGGGGCATTTAACGCAAAAATTGAAGTATATCTACTTCCTACCACATGTGGGATATAACTTTTTATCATATGACGTCGTGCCTGAGAATGTAATAACGCCATGTAATAAATTCGATAATCCGGCAGTGGACTAAATATGCAAATCAGTTAGATACGTCCCGGAACGTTACAGGTACGACGTCCTCATCGATGAAGCGTTTATTAATGGCAGAATATTGACATTTTTTGTGAAACAGTCGATTTATATGTCATATGATAAATAGAATCTTGCATTCGTGCTCAAGTATGATTGAATTTATTAAACTCTTCAGTGAGAAAAAGAGATAAAATGCTCGACAAAGCCTCGCATTTTATCTCCTTTCCTCAACTCGTTTAATAAATTCAATAATACATGGGCACTTTATGACTATGGAACGTGCAGATGTAGAAGTGTGAATATTAACATTTAAAACAACAACGGTCGCGTGTCTGTTGAATATTTGTGAATATTTGTTTATGATAACTTACGTGTGATGTTAGTGTTGTAGACTTTTTTGTCAGTTTACTGCGTTGTGCATGTCGGTGACAGGGAAGAACTTCTCACAATGGCTGTAATTGTTTAAAATTAAATTAGTTGAAAAATCAGTTAATGCAAGTTAGTTAGTTAGTTTGTTTCTTGTATTAACCTTTATGTGGCAAAGCATATTCCATTTCTGATATGAACTTCACCCATATACAAGAACGTTAAACATTATTTCCTTATACTTTATTTTTAAATTTCTGTTGTTTTGTATTATGTATTTGTAGGACGCCTATTCCAAGATGTTTACAGCCGCTAATGGTGACAGAGCAGGTGTCCCGAATATTGCAATCGTTGTCACAGACGGACGTTCCACCAACAGACCAAATACACTGAGCGAAGCCAAGAAACTAAGAAATCATAATGTTCAGGTGTGCCAGCATTTACATATAAAACACAAACATTTTGCAACCCTGTTATAGTTTTGATTGTTTGTTAATAATACCATTTTCATTATTCGTGATTCTGTTTTCTGCAAAAACAGAAAGAACACGTTCACAACATACTAAAGCCTTGAAAAGAAGCATTGCAACCAGTGTAGAGGCTCAGGTCATCAAAGGCTACACGTAAGAACAACCCTTGGTCAAAATATAGATAGTAGGAATCCAACAATGTAAATTTTAGAAACAAACAGCAGGAGAGTACTAGCACACCTATGCCATCGCGTGAACAGGTCCATGTAGTGAATGCTCTTTATATCGAGAAAAAAGTGGATCACTCATCGTTCCAAGGCGGTTCTACTATCGCGGTTTATTTTTGTTATAGTTTGTCTTTGCATTATGTATTGCTTATATCTTTTTCTTTTGGATAACAGTTTAGCCATTTTGTGGGAAAGTAACTGTCCTTGTGACTTTTTGTTGTTGTTTTCATTTGGGTTGAGTTATTTCATGTTCGTGTTTCTTTCCCTTTGATGTCTCTGATTGGCAGTTTGGGGTAGTTGTATCGATTCCTATTGATGCCATTCACTTCTATTTTACAAATGTATAAATTAGTGTTGTTTATTTTTGCTCAAAAACAGATTTGGGTACTCGGTAGAATCTCATCAATGAGGCGTCTGTAACGAGCATCCAAAATCTGTGTTTGAAACTGTGAAATACAATATCAAATATTTCCATCAGATCAGTTTTGGAGCCATTAAGGAATTCTCTATGCCACAAGGGTTGTTACCGAAATGTCAGATAAAGTCTATATTTCGTGACATTTTTCGTTTGAAAGTTTGTGATTTGTTCATATTTTTTTAATTCTATAATAGATTGTAGGTTCGCTAAGAACAATAGTAGAGTGTTAAATAGGACAACTCTACATACGTTTGGGTAACACATTCATGACATCACGCTACCTTCATCTAGTTCTAGCCAACGAGGGTTAATTATAGGAGGCATAATCGGAATAATATTTCTTTCTTCCGTGACATAAAGGTACGCTTTATGTTATCATATGAATCGCTTTATTGTGTCGATTTTTAGCTCACCTGGGCCGAAGGCTCCAGGGGAGCTTATAGTATAGTGGGTCCTCCGTCGTCCGTCGTCCGTCGTCCGTCGTCCGTCCGTCGTCCGTCCACACTTTTGAACAGCTATATCTATGTATCCTGCAGGCTGATCTCAATCATTTCTCACCTGTAGCATGCCTCTGGTGGGGCATTGATGACATAAACTTTTTTTTGAAATCGCTCTAAAACTTTGGTTCCTATGGCAACCACAAGGTCCCATAGACTTACTATGGGAAAATGCTTGTCATCACCGTAGCGCCTTCAGTTTTGATCGGATCTTTCTGAAACTTATATGTAAGGTGACTGGGGATAAAAACTCGGATGAGTTCGAAAACCGGCCAAGTCGGCCCATTTATCATAGAGTTACGTCCCTTTGATTGCTGAAAATGCCCATTTTTGACCTTGTCATCACCGCAGCCCCTTCAGTTTTGATCGGATCTTTCTGAAACTTATATGTAATGTGGCTGGGGAAAAAACCTTGGATGAGTTCGAAAACCGGCCAAGTCCGCCAATTTATCATAGAGTTACGTCCCTTTGATTGCTGAAAATGCCGATTTTTGACCTTGTCATCACCGTAGCCCCTTCAGTTTTGATCGGATCTTTCTGAAACTTATATGTAAGGTGGCTGTGGATAAAATCTCGGATGTGTTCGAAAACCGACCAAGTCGGCCCTTTTATCGTAGAGTACCGTCCCTTTGATTGCTGAAAATGCTGATTTTTGACCTTGTCATCACTGTAGCCCTTTCAGTTTTGATCGAATCTTTCTGAAACTTATATGTAAAGTGGCTGGGGATAAAATCTTGGATGAGTTCGAAAACCAGCCATGTTGGTCCATTTATCACAGAGTAACGTCCCTTTGATTGCTGAAAATGCCGATTTTTGACCTTGTCATCACCGTAGCCCTTTCAGTTTTGATCGGATCTTTCTGAAACTTATATGCAAGGTGGCTGGGGATATTGCCTCGGATGAGTTCGCATACCGGCAAAGGTGGCCTATTTATCATAGAGTTAGGTCCCTTTGATTGCTGAAAATGTTGATTTTTGACCTTGTCCACACTGTAGCCCCTTCAGTTTTGATCGGATCTTTCTGAAACTTATATGTAAGGTGGCTGGGGATAAAACCTCGGATGAGTTCGAAAACCGGCCAAGTTGCCCCATTAACTATATAGTTATGTCCCTTTGATGGCTGAAAAGGTCGATTTTTTACCTTGTCATCACCGTAGCCCCTTCAGTTTTGATCGAATCTTTCTGAAACCTATATGTAAGGTGACTGGAGATAAAACCTAGGATAAGTTTGAATACCGGTCAAGTTGGCCCATTTATCATTGATTTACGTCCCTTTGATTGCTGAAAATGCCGATTTTTGACCTTGTCATCACCATAGCCCCTTCAGTTTTGATCGGATCTTTCTGAAACTTATATGTAAGGTGGCTAGGGATAAAATCTTGGATGAGTTCGAAAACAGGCCAAGTCAGCCCATTTATCTTAGAGTTCTGTCCCTTTGATGGCTGAAAATGTTGATTTTTGACCTTGTCATTACTGTAGCCCCTTCAGTTTTGATCGGATTTTTCTGAAACTTATATGTAAGGTGGCTGGGGATGAAACCTCGGATGAGTTCGAAAACTGGCCAAGTCAGCTCATTTATTTTAGAGTAACACCCCTTT
This sequence comes from Lucinisca nassula, assembly GCA_963580285.1. NCBI lineage: Eukaryota > Metazoa > Mollusca > Bivalvia > Lucinida > Lucinidae > Lucinisca > Lucinisca nassula. The sequence goes on from OY757017.1 coordinate 85,422,876, forward strand.
GATTGCTAAAAATGCCAAATTTTGACCTTGTCATCACCGTAGCCCCTTCAGTTTTGATCGGATCTTTCTGAAACTTAAATGTGATGTGGCTGGGAATAAAATCTTGGATGAGTTTGAATACTGGCCAAGTCTGATCGGATCTTTCTGAAACTTACATGTAAGGTGGCTGGGAATAAAACCTGAGGTGAGTTCGAATACCGGCCAAGTCGGCACATTTATCATAGAGTGACGTGCCTTTGATTGCTGAAAATGCCTATTTTCGACATTGTTATCACTGCTGCCCCTTTAGTTTTGAACGGATCTTCATGAAACTTACAAACAAGGAAGTCAGGCAGAAAGCTTGGAGGAGTTTGAAAACTCTTGTTTTTGAACTTTTCATCACCATAGCCACTTCAGTTTAGATAGGATCTTCAAAGCAAGTCAGGAATAAAAGCTTGAATGAGTTTGAAAACCGGTGAGGTCAGCCTGTTTATCATAGAGTTAAATTCTACTTGATTTACAGAAAATGCATACCCTGTCATCACCATGTCCTCCCATTGCCTTCAGTAAAGGTTGGCACTTCCTTAAACTTTGAATCTGTTAGCTCAGGTGAGCGATACAGGACCAAGCTAGCTTGGTCCTCTTGTTATTAGTACATACAGTATATCGATTCAAGATAAAATAAGAGAATCCTCTCTAAATTATCCGAAATAAATGGATATCTGGAGTTATGGGGCATAATTTCTAGCACGCGAGAGCGAGTTTTAACATATGTTCATGGTTCGAAATGTGTTCCATTAAGAAAACACGCCTATACAGATACATTGTAAACTTTTCCGCCGAAAAAAAACTAAAATGTTAAGATGAAAAACTGTGATTTTTTTTCTTATTTCTGCTCAAAATATAGATTGTGGTACTCGTTAGAACCGCCTCAACCTATATTGTAGAGCAGAAATAAGAAAAATAAGGTTTACCCCTGTAAACCCCAGTTTTACTTTATAAACGTGGGGTTAAAGGGGGTCAAAATTATACAGACGTGTTTTCGTGATGGAACCATTGAAAGTTCTACAGAAAGGTAATCATTACAACACAGAAATCCATTGTATGTCAATTATTTCTTCCATACTAGCTAGTTTAGACCAGTTAGGCCTCATCAGTGACCCTCAGGTATTTTAGAAATTCCACAGTGGAACCAATGGTCCCAATGGACTAGATAATATAACCAACACTATGATGAAGTGAAGGGAGATTTTTAAAAGTCGCTACATTTTCCCTTAGCACAAGCTGTGGTGAACTTAAATGTTCTATAAAAAAGATAATCCATTGCAAACAAGGGCTACAATACAGAACTTAAAACCGTGGAGTGCACAAATTTCTTCTGGGTCAGACTAGCTAGTTTAGGCCAAATAGGCTGTATAATGATATTCTGCTTCTTCAGATATTTGCCGTTGGAGTTGGGTCTGGTGTGGACAAGTCAGAACTGAACGAAATGGCAACAGATCCCGATAGCACACACGTTCTTACAGTTCAAGACTTCAGTCAGCTGACTCAGATTACAGCTCAACTCAATGCAAAGGCTTGTGCAGGTATTTGTCATCTTTTCTAGAATTAAAATTGTTATGTGTATTCTCACTGTCCACAAATTTAAACGAAAATCCAGAGAGAGCTACAATTACAAGATGTAGCCCACATTTGTTATCAAGATTACGAGAAAAAAAACAGATAAGGGACAGAACACATCACAAAAACACGTCTATATAATTTTGACTCCCTTGAACTTCACTTTTATATGGTAAAACTGGGGTTTACAGGGGTAAACCTACTTTTTCTTATTTCTGCTCCAAAACATAGATTGTGGGTACTCGATAGAACCGTCTCCATGAGGCGGTTCTAACGAGTAGCCACAATCCGTGTTTTAGAGCAGAAATAATAAAAATATCGTATTTTTTTCTCATCTTAAAATTCTCCTTTTTTCCCGCGGTAAAATTTACACTGTATTTGTATAGGCGTGTTTTCGCAATGACAAGAGCTTTACAAGCGGAAAAATCAGCCCTCTCTTCCCAAAACAGGGTGAGTTGCTTTAACAAATTACTTCTATTTACACAGAGTCAAGAATCATGCATGGGTGAACTTGCCATAATGATGTTGGAATGAGCATTTTACCCTAATAGAAAAATGTGTAAAAAAATGCTGAATTGAGCCTCTTGTTTAGGAAAAAAATCAACCCTAGCAGTCATTTGTTGAGTAATAGATCATAGTTTGGAGGTCAGTTATAAGTACATCCAATCACGAGGGCGTAGCGCGAGTGATGTGTCTACTTACAACTGACCGACAAAATGTGATTCATTACTCAACAAATCACACATGAGCTTATATATTTTAATTCTTACGCACTAAAAATCGACAATCATTAAATTTTCCCAACCTTCCGCCATTGTTAGAAGAAATCCCGCCAATATTTTTGACTGTAACACACACATTTGTGTCCTTTGGTAATGTTTTTGATCCAAGAAAATAACCTTTCACTGTCTAACGTCAAGTAATCTACGAGTGACGTCATAAAACGGCGAATTTTAATGACGTCACTCATCAGGATCCTTCGACTAGTGATTTGTTGTTTAATAAATCACAGTTCCTTTCCATTGCCTATATAGGCGCGCTGTGTTAGAATTATTGCTATAGAATATTATACTGCAATGAAACTAAGGAATAGGTTCGAAATTGTTTTTTTTTTTTTTCGAAGTTATGTATACTATGTCGGAGTTGAAGCCCGGCCAGCCCACCCCGCTCACCAAGCAGTATCACTACTGACTGCCCTATAGCGGTCGTTCGTTTGCAGTGTCTTATACATGTATGTTGATAAGTTGCTGGTGCATATATAGTTATGCGTTTTTGCGTTGGTCTTCATGTAACTAGGTTTCTCTATTCTTTAAGTGGCTTGATTTGATTTTGACTTCACCTGAGTATTTTTATTTTACCTATTGGTAGGTAAAAACAATATGCTTACGATATTCTCGAAATAGAATGTAGATATTTATGCGCAGATTAACTACAGATATGCCAAGAATTATCTTATGCCTTTATGAAGACACGTGCGCACCAGGTTTAACTGCCTCAACGGTCTGTAAACTACCCTCTGATCCAACGAAAACGCCTCATCAATACAATTTTATGGAAAATCGCGAAAATAAGGAAAACAACATTA
>OY757017.1:85426082-85496133 GCA_963580285.1 Lucinisca nassula
CTTGACAACTCAAGGGATAAAGATCTACTAGGAGGTAAACGCGCTCTTCCATTGCAGAGCAGCTGCTCTTAAACTATATAGGACGTATATAACATTCCACCCTTTGGATCCGGGCCGGCTACGGTGGCTCAGTCGGATGTACGTCTGACTGTTGATCAGAAGGTCGCGGGTTCGATCTCCGCCAGAGCAAGCAACATTCTGTCGTAGAGATTGATCATGAAATATTTTCTGCTGCACGAGTAGTATAGGGCGCCACTTGGGGGACAAAAATTGGGGGACAAAAATTGGGGGACATTTTGCTGTTTTTGTTGTCCCCCAATTCCCCCAATTTTTGTCCCCCAAGTGGCACCGCTTGATGTAAGCTTGACTAGGCTAGAATGGGACTTGAGTGGTCAGTGGTGTGTTAGCTGAATACCTTCAGAAATGGACTTAGTGTTTGTGTGGTTTGACTTTGTCCCTAGAAATTTGATGTCCCTGAAATTTCTAGGGACAAAGCTTTTGGCTATGTTTGAAAATGACTTAGTTTTTTGATGATCTTTCAAGTAGATCCATGTGTTTGTGTGGTTTGCCTTTGTCCCTATAAATTTGATGTCCCGGAAATTTATAGGGACAAAGCTTGAAATTAACCAGTCTTTTGTTGGAAATCTTTCAAGAGGTCCAGGGATACCACAAGATGGCATTATGTTGGTCTTGTATCTCAAGACTTCATAGTGTCATGCTTATATATTGAGGCTATCTAGTAGCAAGTTTCTATGAGAAATAAAAAATCTTGTATCTCAAGACTTTATATTTCTTCATCAGTAGAAACTTGACTGTCAAGCGTCAAGTGTTTTGGCAAATATATTGAGGCTTGATAGTAGCAAACTTCTGGATATAGATCTTGTATCTCAAGATCTATTTTTGTTTCATTAGTTTGACTATGAAGCGTCAGTGGATGTTATTTCTAGCCCTCTCAAGTTTAGATACTACTACCCTCTTCGAAATGAAGAGGGGGTGAAAAGACAAGAAAGATTGGTGAACAGTTTTAACTTTATTTGTCCCGCTAACTAACTTGATTACGATGAACAGAGGATTAGGACCGTCCCTCTGTCCTCGTTTACAATTTGAAACCTTAACGTTGTTGTGAAATTGGTTTTAATAATGTCTTTTGATTTGTCTGTGGCACAGTCTCTTCTTCCTCGTCATAGGTAGGTGAATCATATTCATCCAGTGTCTTCTCAAAGAGAAATCTGCGTTTCTTGATGGCACAGTCCATGGATTCGTCTGCATCGTAATCTTTCTCGTCCCTCAGTCGTTTTGCTGTGCTTATGATTTTCTTATGCACTGGATCTTTCTTCAGTGCTTCTGAATATCCAACCAATGTTCTGTAGAAGTTTACAAGCCCCTGTGTATATCTTGGTTTGAGTTCCTCATATGCCAAATTTTCAGCAGCTTCTGTGTCGATATCAGTATGTTCTGCCAAAGCTTCTTCCACGGTCTCATTGAATGTATCTTGTAAGGTTTCCTGGGTTTTCATAACCATTCGATCCCACGGTCTGTACTTAGATTTCATTTTTTTCTTTTTGGGTATCTCAACTTCGTCATCACTATCATCTTCTTCGGTGTATTCTTCAGAATCATTGGTATAGTCATATTTTCCAAATATATCTTCTCCTTTTCCCAAATTATAGCGTGGGCTTGAAGACGCTACACTTTCTTCGTCATCTGACATATCTGTTTTATCCTCTTTACAAACACCACTGGATCTATGTCTTCTCAAACTGTCAGATCTTGCAAACTCTCGAAAACACTTATGGCATTGATATCTCCCCATGGATGTCAAATAATGAACTGATTTTTATTCAGTCTTGTCATTCCTTTTATACTCTTCCACAAAACTTTCTAACTTTCTGCACAATTTTCTGCAACTGTCTGTGACTGTTTGTCTTCACTTTTTCTTTTACGCTTGATATTCTTTAGTGGTAAAGACGTAGGTCTCCTGGGAGTATCAGGCCAGTGTTGTTTCATTTTTCTTCTTGGTTCAGCCAGACGACGTCTTTTCGGATGTCTTGTTTTCGCAAGTTGTTGGATTTCTGCGTTACATATTTTGCAGAATCTGGAGGGCCGTCCTTCCCTGAGCTTATTGCTGAGAACTGTGTTCAGTCTTTTCATCAAGTACCGCATCTGTCCATAACTTGTTTCGTATTTACTAGGGTTTTGTGTCACTGGTAACTTTTTGCATTTGACCATCTTTTTGCAGGATGTTTTTGTCTGTTTCTCTGAACTAACCATCTTATTTCCTTTCAGGAGTCTGATAAACTGACAAAGTTAGTATTAATGCAGAGTATTTATATCATGTTGAAAAAACTGTTTGTGTCTAAAGTGTAATTTAACCAAAGATTTTCCAGTCATAAAAGGTACACTTTTACCAGTGGCTGTTTTTATACTGATATGAACTTGGTCAATGAAAGATTTGGCTACTGGCACATAGTGCAAATTTTTTAGTTCTGTATGAAAATAAGTAGAATACTTGGTATGATTAAATGGAACAATTCTCAAAATCGGTGCCTTCACATCACCAACATTTGTAAAATCTGCAATATCTGAATATATGAAAAACGTATCATGTGGAGCATTCAGGTCTGCATTAAAAATAAATGAATCTTTTTCATTCCCAATAGGTTTTCCGAATAGAGAAGGATTGAGCCCTAATAACTTTCCAAACTCTTTGGAAAATTGTAACCTAGTTTGTCTTTCATCTTGACAAATTATTTTCATGCGTTTAGAATTTTCATCAAACACAACTCCAATGCCAACATTTACATGTTCTAATAATCCGTTCTCAAACGCATTGATAGAAGATTGCATTTCTTGTGCCAAATGACTGGGAGAAACATAATTGCCAGGTGGAATGATCAGCTTAACTTTGTCACATGCATTAGTATTTCTACACATTTCAGTGACATTTTCGAAACCGTGTCTTCTTATGTAGCTTGGATCAAGAAAAACCAAATAGAAAAAGTTATTTTCTTCACTGATGTTCAGCACTTGTGCTGAAGTCATAATTTCTACTAATGCAACTTCCCAGTTTTCTTCATTGATATTAATTGGATGATCTAGTCTCACCGTAAAACTGTTTTGTTTGTTTGTTGGAAAAATGTCCAAGGAACTGTCACTTAGCAGTGTAAGGTAGAAGTCGTTCATTATTCAGGTGTGGCGTCTGATCGGGGCCCACAATGTTTAACAATGTCCCGCTGAATATTTATATACTTTCTTTTCTACTGAATGACAGTGTTTCAGTTGTGCATTTCAGTCATTTCTTAAGCAACACAAATTTAAAGTTACAATTATTATTCAATATCGTTATAAAAAAAAAGTTAGTTTTCTTTTTTCTTACTATTTATAATTATCGGAAAACCAATCTTTTTTTTTCCGGGAATTGGCTACTTTCAAATTCAATGGACAAAAATCGCTATTGATCGATTTTCGGAAAATCCAATGACCTGACATTTAACGGGAATGCGGTACCTTCGATATATATTCATAGTTTGTTAGTTATGGCGATACTAATAAGAAAATGATAAAGTAAATAACCAAAGTTATATCTAGAGCCCCCTTAAGAACATGATTTAGCGTTTAAAACGCCTTTATAATTATCCACTCTGAGCATTTTGTCTTATTGGGTTTTTTCCCAATAGGAATTCTCAAAATAGTAACAGATAAAAAATGATAAAAATCATTATCATTTTGCTATTTGTAGCTCAAATGGGATCAAATATTTTTTTTCGAAAAAAATATAATACAAGCTTATAAATTTATGCATCACTCATAGAACATAGTCTTTCTTTTCTTAAATTTAAAACAAAAATTTTCATTTGGAAATTCAACAAAACCATTTTCTTATCAAATTGGTTTGGGGTAGACTATATATACAAAGTGGTTTCTTGTTACAAACAGGCTAGTGCTCTAGCTTACTGGTGCATGGTTTGTGATTATTGCATTGCGTGTTTTTCCGGCTTGGTCCAAAGATGCGAGATTATCGAATATATGCTTAAACAGAGTAGAAGGTAGCTACGCTCAGGCTACTTTAAGGGGATCCACGGACATTGGAAAGCCTCCGCTCTGGGAATCACTCTGGTCCATAGAGACATTCAGGTGGTTCTAAAGTGTATTCGAGATAATCTCAAATCGCCAGGAGTCCCAAGTTGCAGGGAAACCCATTAATGCAATTCACAGCCATACTAGGGAGGTTGTTTGCCATCAGAGGTGGCATCTAATTCTCTTGTTCTTTTTTTCCCATAAACAGCTTGGTCCTACCAAAGTTATCTTAAGTTATATACCTGTCACCGGCCAGGTAATAAGAGTCAAATTGTTCAATGTGTAGATGTGGACGTGTGGAATCTCCGCATTGTGGATCCACATTCTCCGCATCACATCCACATTGGGCATTTTAAGCTGAGTCTTAGAAGCCAGAAAGGCCTGGTTGCAATATTGCCGAATGTATAGATGTGGACATGTGGAATCTCCACATTGTGGATCCACATTCTCCACATTACATCCACATTACATCCACAATTTCAATGTGGAGATGTGGAGGTTCAACAATTTCGATGTGGAGGTTACACAATTTCAATGTGTAGATGTGGACGTGTGGAATCTCCACTTTGTGGATCCACATTCTCCACATCACATCCACAATGAGTATTTTAAGCTGAGTCTTAGAAGGCAGAAAGGCCTTGTTGCAATATTGCCGAATGTGTAGATGTGGACATATGGAATCTCCACATTGTGGATCCACATTCTCCACATTACATCCACATTACATCCACAATTTCAATGTGGAGATGTGGAGGTTCCACAATTTCGATGTGGAGGTTACACAATTTCAATGTGTAGATGTGGACGTGTGGAATCTCCACTTTGTGGATCCACATTCTCCACATCACATCCACAATGAGTATTTTAAGCTGAGTCTTAGAAGCCAGAAAGGCCTGGTTGCAAAATTGCCGAATATGTAGATGTGGACATGTGGAATCTCCACATTGTGGATCCACATTCTCCACATTACATCCACATTTGCTCCACATTACCTCCACAATTTCAATGTGGAGATGTGGAGGTTTCACAATTTCAATGTGGAGGTTCCACAATTTCAATGTGTAGATGTGGACGTGTGGAATCTCCACATTGTGGATCCACATTCTCCACATCACATCCACATAGAGCATTTTAATCTGAGACTTAGAAGCCAGAAAGGCCTGGTTGCAAAATTGCCGAATATGTAGATGTGGACATGTGGAATCTCCACATTGTGGATCCACATTCTCCACATTGAAATTGTGGAACCTCCACATTTGCTCCACATTACCTCCACAATTTCAATGTGTAGATGTGGAGGTTCCACAATTTCAATGTGGAGGTTCCACAATTTCAATGTGGAGATGTGGAGATTATACATTTGTGATGTGGAGATGTGGCAGTGAAGAGACCATTTTATTACATACAAAATATATCTAGGCACTTTAGCTCAGTTGGTAGAGCACCTGTCTAATAAGCAGGAGGTCATAGGTTCGAGCCCTATTCGTGCCAAACATTTTTTCACACCAGAAAAAAACATAATGTCATCTTGTGGTGTCCCTGGACCTCTTGAAAGATTTCCACCGAAAGACTGGTTAATTTCAAGCTTTGTCCCTATAAATTTCCGGGACATCAAATTTATAGGGACAAAGGCAAACCACACAAACACATGGATCTACTTGAAAGATCATCAAAAAACTAAGTCATTTTCAAACATAGCCAAAAGCTTTGTCCCTAGAAATTTCAGGGACATCAAATTTCTAGGGACAAAGTCAAACCACACAAACACTAAGTCCATTTCTGAAGGTATTCAGCTAACACACCACTGACCACTCAAGTCCCATTCTAGCCTAGTCAAGCTTACATCAAGCGGTGCCACTTGGGGGACAAAAATTGGGGGAATTGGGGGACAACAAAAACAGCAAAATGTCCCCCAATTTTTGTCCCCCAATTTTTGTCCCCCAAGTGGCGCCCTATACTACTTGCACGGCAACTGTCATTCTTAGGGCACTTACGTATAAGGGCAAATTTTAGCGCAAAGAATGTGCACTGTACTGTTAACCGCTGCTCAAGCAAAAAATGAGCTTCCCGATACTACCTAAATAATGTTGACTGGGTCATCAAACTACAAACCAAGCCGAATGCCAAACATTGCTCTGGATAGGTCAATTTTTATTTTTAGGGTTGTTAGATAATTTATTTGTTGTAAGCTTTATTAAACTTCCTGTTCTTCAAACAAACAATGTAGACCCTGATCGGACTCCGCGCTCTGGGGCGTCTGATCAGGGACTGCACTCTTTGTCAATTTCCTTTTTACGGACGCTGGCATACTTATTTTATAACAATTAGTCCTCTACATATAGCTGATTTTAAGATTATTTCTTAAAAGAAGTCAAAGGTAAAACAGAAGGGTCCGGTCTTACGGGCGATGCGCTATCAAAGACTGCTCATCTCAGTTTTAATTAATCAGAAGTCTGTTGAAAGGTCACCGATGTTTGAAGTTAAGGTGAACGGATCCAACATTTTTACAAGAAAGACAACTTACATACTAGAATTGACTCTTATGGGAATACATACACCTTCAAGGGAGGCAACTCCCGCGAAATATTTTTGTCTCCCATGTCAATAGATGCCAACTCTTAAAGGAAGGAAAGAATGTGCTCTTTCTTTTAAGAGTGGAACCTTTTTTCCGTGCGATAGGGCTTATAGAAAAGTGAACAGGAAGTCCCGAAAGTTGCCGTCCTTTTAAAAATGGCGGAAACATCTGCCAGGTGTTCCCACCCCCCTTAAGGTAATACAGTTGCTTCCAATGATCTCTGTTTTATTTGCATATGGGCCCCGTCAAGCGATTTTGGTACTTATCGTCTATGAGAGCAGCGAAGGTTCAGGCGAGCCTGCGCATCCGCGCAGTCTCGCCAGAACCTTCGCTGCTCGCTCATAGAAGCAGTGAATCAAGAGGAACCTTCAGACAGAAAGCCATATCCCTGGCCCCTCTGAATGGCTGGGCATGCGCAGTTAAAATTTGTCATGACGGAATGCTCGAAGACACAAATTCGCATGGCGGGGCTCATATAGAATCTTACTGGGGAAGTGACAACCCATTTTTGAAAGTGGTACCTCCCATAAAAATGTTGTCCATTTCGCTAAAATGGCATTGTTGCAGCATACAATTTTATATGAAAAAAAATAAATAAATAAATAAATGATAAAAAATAAATAAAATACCTGCTTTAGTAGGTATTCCAAGATATTTTAGGATTTTCTTTGCTTGCTCTGAAAGTTGAAAAGAAAATATCTTCATTATCAATGTTCACTTAACCCTTTTGGTTTCATTGGGTGGCAAGGCTTGATAAGTCATATTGATAAACATTTCAATGTCGGGTAACAGTCCCACAAATTTGAAATCTACGTCTCCAAAATGACCTATATGTTGTTGATGGGTACGTTAACCGCAAATCAAACCAAACCAAATTGCAATGTCCATTGAAAAAAAAATTGGTAGGTGATGAAACCGCGGCGCTTTATAATTGGGGCGCCCAACTGATATTGGCTATCAGATAGGCAAGGCCAACTGTCCATGCAACAGGTAAAGATAAGAGAGGGAATGTTGTCACTTCTTCAGTTTCTACACTTCCTTTTATTTTCCTCTTTCTCGCCTCTCCTTCACTTTAATCGTCTTATTTGTTTTCAAAACTGGGTCCTCGGGCTTCTTTATACCGAACAGTAAAGACTCAGATCAGACTGTGCACATGCGCAGACTGATCTGAGTCTTTGCTGTTCGCATCTGTCTGAAAACAACTGATCTCTTTCAACGGTTCATTTATAGGTCAGAGAAGCCAGTACGTCTCAATGTCAAAACTACATTTAGTTTTGAATTATTTTGTTACTAAAAGTGCCTTTAATTTCTTTTAAACACTAGAGCATAATGATGAACAGTAAAATCTACTCACTCATTGTGAATTGAGGCTGTTAACGATCGTTGGCTAATTTTAAATGCGACAATACGACACTCTGATCTAAAAACGCTGCTAATTCTTTGAGCTCCAAATGGTGGTGACGTTATTGCTATGGACACGTAACGTCGTTATGTTGCGCAGGCGCGAAAGCGCCGTAACTGTAGGCAAATGGGGCCTACTAGAGATTTTTGTATATAGCTTTGTTTGTTTGGTTTGACGTCCCCGTCAACACTGTATAGGTCATTTTGGAGACGCTGCTTCCAATTTTGTGGGGCTTTTACCCGACATTGAGATGAATGAAATCTCAAGCCCTGTCGCCCAATGATGCCAATAGGATTTATAAGCATGGGCGGCCCGACTCGCAACGCGTTGCCAGGGCAGTCTTAGATCCTCTAAGCGGTTTACCAGTGCTCGTGTGCGGTCGGTTTCATCTCTGCGTAGAAGCATCATGCAGCCCATCTATTTCTTCAAGCCTCGATGGGCGGGGTCGTTTGGTATATAGCTATCTGGACGGAGTGCTTTCTCTACAGACTTAGAGAAGCTGGTTCTACTCATTAACTATACTATTTAATGAATGCAATTAAATGACTCCTCTAACTGAGGTATTTCTTCTTGTTTTCATCTTAACAACTACTTTTTATTTTGCTTGGTTGTTTAAACTGCGGTTTAACATCCTCGTCAACACTTAAATCCAAATCATTTGGTTATGGAATTAGTGGGAAGACTCTTAAATGGATAGATTCCTTCCTTTGCTACAGAAAACAGCGTGTTGTTGTTAATGGTGAATCTTCAGTATGGGCGCCAGTTTTGTCTGGAGTCCCACAAGGGACCGTTCTTGGTCCTCTATTGTTCTCCCTGTACATCAATGATATTTCCACTAATATTGACTCAGAAATAAGACTGTTCGCAGATGACTGTGTTTGTTACCGGGAAATTAGAGATACAGATGACTCACTGAAACTTCAGGCTGACATAGATAGATTAGGATGTTGGGCCAGAAAATGGGGCATGAGATTTCAACCAGTTAAATGCAATATTATGCAGATAACAAGGAAGAGATCTAATAAAGTTGAGGCTTCTTACACCTTAGAGGGAACGGTCCTCGAAAATGTGAATTCCATTAAATACCTTGGTGTGACAATCACCCACGATTTGAGATGGAATACACACATTAGCAATATGTGTACAAAGGCGAATAGAACACTTGGTTTCCTGAGGCGAAATCTTCATCAGTGTCCTCAGGATGTGAAAGAAACAGCATACAGGGGACTTGTTCGCCCAATCTTGGAATATGGTAGTTGCATCTGGGACCCAAGCGGAGTGGTCCTAAATGAAGAAATTGAAAAAGTTCAGAATAGAGCTGCTAGATTTGTAACTGGAAATTATTGCTTTGAAACTGGGAGCATGACTGGAATTCTAGGAAAATTAAGATGGGAGTCTCTAAAGAAAAGGAGAAGAGACAGTAGGCTCATACTCTTATACAAAGGTCTAAAGGGTGCTGCCAGCATTCCAACAGATGACCTTGTTCCCCCAGCTAGGCATTGTAGAAAACACCATTCAATGACGTTTCAGACCCTTACTGCAAGAACGGATATTTATAAAGAATCGTTTTTCCCCCGAACCATTAGAGATTGGAATGCCCTTCCCGATTCTATTATTTTGACGGCTGAAGGTGCTGAGGATTGTGTAGCTAAGTTTACATCTTTGGTTAGAGCTAGGGACTAACTTCCCATATCACAGGTCCTGGTGTATGAATGTCATTTGACGTGTCACCAGTAACAATTCTGATTCTGATTCTGATTCTGACTATGTAGGTCATTTTGGAGGCGTTGCTTCCAATGTTGTGGGTATTTTACCCGACATTGAGATGGAATGACACTTTAAGCCCCTGCCGCCCAAATAAACCAAAATAGTTTATATGCATGGACGGTTGGCTCACAACACTTTACCTGGGCAGACTTAGACCTTCATAGAGGTCTACTATATAATACTCATGTGCAGTCGGTTTTAGCTCTGCGCGGCTGATGCAACCCGATCTATTTCTCCTATCCCCGAAGGGCGGGGTCCCAACTAGTTTTGATTTAACCCATTTAATCTATTTATTTCCTTTCAACTTTATGTGGATAAAATTGGTCCGGGTCAAAAGCCCAGTTTAAACATGGGATTTGAAATGTTCATTTAAAGATGGTGATTGGAATGTTTAATATACATGTATAATAAAGTCTTCTCTCACATGCGTGTGTTATTTACGAAGCTGCACCAAGCGGCGAAGACTCAAATCAACCTTCAGAATGCAGATTTTTTTTTGTTCGCATGAAACAAAAAAAGATTGTGACAGCGAGCATCTATTTAGCGCAAACTGAAAACGCTTTTACAAGATTGTGTGGTTACACAAGATGGTCAAAGGCTTTGCTGTACACACTTATTTGAGGCGTAAAAATAGCTGTGTTTCCGTTAACATGCTGAAAAACATTCTGGTCGGTAGGTAGGAGAAACTTTTTTTATTATCTTAGTTTTTCCCTCGAAACAAAAAAAACTGCCGGACCTGTATTTTTTATGTGTTTTTGGTTTTTGTACATTTTTTTTTTTTTTTTTTTTTTCGTTTACAAAATTGTCATGTTGAGACTTGCACTGAATATCATAATTCATTTTAGAATCTCAAAAATGTCATCTCTGTATTTTGGAAGGTACTAAATGCCAAAAAAAAAACTACAAAAATGTACTTAAAACGCGAAATTATTATGGGAAAATGCAAAGACACTGGGTAGGATCTGAAATTGAAAATGGCAGGGTCGGTGTTTTTATTTGTTTTGTTCTTTTATTGATAAAAATAGTCTGAAGCAGGGTGGGTCGGATCAGCTGAAGCACGGCTATTTTAGGCCTCATCGTGGCTTTTTTTAGACTTTGTTCATCGGTCATCTATGTAGCGGACAGCGAAGATTCAGATCAGGATGTACAGTCTGTCCTGATATTAAGGTTGTACAGGTCTCTGAAGACAATTTCGCTTGTTGCGTCTCATTGTTTTTACAAAGTAGAATAACCGAAAATAGTTTTACAAAAAGTGCCTATAATTTCTTTACATTACTAGAACAAAACGATGAACAGTAAAATCTACTCACCCATTGTGTATTAGAGCTATGAACGATAGTTTCTTATTTTAAATGCGATGATACGACACTCTGTTACAAAAACGCTTCTGCTTTTTTGAGGTCCAAATGTTGGCGACGTTATTGCCATGGACACGTAACGTCGTTATGTCGCACAGGCGCGGAAGTGCCGGAACTGTAGGAATACATGGGATGCCGCAGATTTAGGTATATAGCTATGTGGGTGGAGTGATTTTTGATAGTTTTAGAGAATCTGCTTCTAACCATTAACTATACTGTTTAATAAATGCATGCTTAATGAAAATTCTAACCTTGTTTTAATCTTAACAGCTGCTTTTGATTTTGCTCGCTTGTTTAAACTGAGGTTTAATGTCCCCGTCCACACTATTTAGGTCATTTTGGAGACGTTGCTTCCAATTTTGTGGGACTTTTACCCGGCATTGAGATGAAATGGCATCTCAAGCCCTGCCACCCAATTTTACCTAAATAGTTTGTATGCATGGACGGTCCGACTCAAAGCACTTTGCCTGGGCACGCTCAGACCTTCTAAGCGGGTTACCAGTACTCATGTGCGATCGGTTTTAGCATTGAATGGAAGAACCATTCAGTATTCTATTAGGGATGGTCCCAACTAGTTTTGATATAACCCCAATTTATTTATTTATTTCGTTTCATCTTGATGTCGATAAAATTGGTCTGAGTCAAGATTCCAGTTTAAACACTGTATGTGAGAGTGAGTGAGTGAGTGTTTGAGTTTTACGTCCCACCAACAGCTAAGGTCATACGGAGACGGGACCTCGGTTTAAAGACTCATCCGAAAGTCTGGAGAAGCCCGGGATCGATCCTGCGATCCCTGGTTTACAAGGCGAGTAGCGTAACCACTTCACCACGGAGGCTTCTACACTGTATGTGAACTGTCCAAGCAAAGATTATCATTGTATTGTTTTACATGATGTTTTGCATGTGTGTGTTATTAACAAGTCACGTATTTTATCAGCCTGTCTTTCCGATCAGACAGAATGCAACATTTATTGGCCGCATAAAAAACAAATCGGGTCAAAGAGCATCTATTTAGCGCAAAGTGAAAACGCTAACAAGATTTTGTCGTTACTCAATATGGTACATAGCTTTGCTGTATACACGTATTAGAAGTTTTTCCTTATCGTGACATTTAATTACCATCACAAAAACACGCCTATAAAATTTTGCCCCCCCCCCCCCCCACACACACACACTCCCCGCCCAGTTTGACCCAATTTTTATACACTACAACTGGGATTTACAGGAGTTTTTTTTTTTCTAATTTCTGGTCAAAAATATAAATTGTTGGTACTCGCCGAGGCGGTTCTAACGAGTTTCTACAATTTAAGATTTATGATTTGTGCAGAAATATAAAAAAATATATCAGAATTTTTTATCTGAAGAATTTTCCAATATATTTGAAATAGGCATCTTTTCGTAGTTTGGTCATAGGCCATCAATTTACAAAGCGTGGATGGAGCGTGATAGCTCAGTGGTTAGTGTACTTGCCTCTGATGCCGCTAGAGGTCCCGGATTCGATCCCCGGCAGCGGCGATAAAATTTCGGTGTCCGAACACGCTCCATTGGCATCATTTGCAGGGATGAATGCCATAAAGTGCACGGTCCTTCGGATCGGGACGTTAACTGTAGGCCCCCTGTGCAAGGAGAATCATCCCATGTGCAGGTTAAAGATCCCTACCGTAATTACATGATTACTCTGTCGGCTTTCATCCTGCAAACCTGGAGTGTATGTAATATACACCTGCGGTAATGGTCAAATGAAACCGACACAGTATCAGTAGATAGATAGATAGATAGATAGATAGATAGATAGATAGATAGATAGATAGATAGATATAGATAGATAGATAGATAGATAGATAGATAGATAGATAGATAGATAGATAGATAGATAGATAGATAGATAGATAGATAGATAGCGATCACTCATATCACTCTTGTTGCTACCCATTGTTTTTTACACAGTAGAATAACCAAAAAACATTTTCAAGTTATTTGTTACTAAAAATGCCGTTAATTTCTTTTAATTAGTAGAACAAAACTAGAACTGTCAGAGGATCTGACTATAGCCCCGCTATAGCCCTGTCAGAGGAGAAAGACTCATGAATTAAAGGTAAAGACTTGTGAGAGGGTTAAATCCCTAACAAGGTACCTACGCCTTATAGACTTTTCGCGTTATTAGATCTGAAAAACAGTCTAAGTTAAAAAATAGGTTTTGGATAATGAAAAAAGCACATGCACATCTTCAGACCTATATGAAAACACCTGTTAAATTTCAAATGGATTGACTAGAACTGTAAGAGGAGTTGCGATCACAAGGTAGCAACTCCCTATACATTTTAACATTAGTAGATCACAAAAATTGTCTAAGTTAAAAAAGGTGAAATAAGTGAAAAAAATTATTTAAGGATAATGAAAAAAGAATATGCACATCTTCAGACCTATATGAAAACAGCTGTAAAGTTTCAAAAGGATTGACCTAGAACTGTAAGAGGAGTTGTGGTCACAAGGTAGCTACTCCCTATACATTTTAACATTAGTAGATCTCAAAAATTGTCTAAGTTAAAAAAGGTGAAATAAGTGAAAAACATTATTTAAGGATGATGAAAAAAGAATATGCACATCTTCAGACCTATATGAAAACACCTGTAAAGTTTCAAAAGGATTGACCTAGAACTGTAAGAGGAGTTGTGATCACAAGGTAGCTACTCCCTATACATTTTAACATTAGTAGATCTCAAAAATTGTCTAAGTTAAAAAAGATGAAATAAGTGAAAAAAATTATTTAAGGATAATGAAAAAAGAATATGCACATCTTCATACCTATATGAAAACACCTGTAAAATTTCAAAAGGATTGACCTAGAACTGTAAGAGGAGTTGCGGTAACAAGGTAGCTACTCCCTATACATTTTAACATTAGTAGATCTCAAAAATTGTCTAAGTTAAAAAAGGTGAAATAAGTGAAAAAAAATATTTAAGGATAATGAAAAAAGAATATGTATATCTTCATACCTATATGAAAACACCTGTAAAGTTTCAAAAGGATTGACTTAGAACTGTAAGAGGAGTTGTGGTCACAAGGTAGCTACTCCCTATACATTTTAACATTAGTAGATCTCAAAAATTGTCTAAGTTAAAAAAGGTGAAATAAGTGAAAAAAAAATTTAAGGATGATGAAAAAAGAATATGCACATCTTCAGATCTATATGAAAACACCTGTAAAGTTTCAAAAGGATTGACCTAGAACTGTAAGAGGTGTTGTGGTCACAAGGTAGCTACTCCCTATACATTTTAACATTAGTAGATCTCAAAAATTGTCTAAGTTAAAAAAGGTGAAATAAGTAAAAACAAATATTTAAGGATAATGAAAAAAGAATATGCACATCTTCAGACCTATATGAAAACACCTGTAAAATTTCAAAAGGATTGACTTAGAACTGTATGAGGAGTTGCGGTAACAAGGTAGCTACTCCCTATACATTTTAACATTAGTAGATCTCAAAAATTGTCTAAGTTAAAAAAGGTGAAATAAGTAAAAAAAAAATTTAAGGATAATGAAAAATGAATATGCATATATTCAGACCTATATGAAAACACCTGTAAAGTTTCAAAAGGATTGACCTAGAACTGTAAGAGGAGTTGCGGTAACAAGGTAGCTACTCCCTATACATTTTAACATTAGTAGATCTCAAAAATAGTCTAAGTTAAAAAAGTTGAAATAAGTGAAAAAAATTATTTAAGGATAATGAAAAAAGAATATGTGGTGATAGGTGGTGCGCATGCGCGCGAATTGTGCGCTTCCCTATTTTCAGGGACAAATTTTGGATTTTTTTGGAATAATTAGGAATACCCTGGATGAGTTGTTTAGCTATTTATCTTAACTTAACTTATTTATTGTCCTGAGTCTTCTTTTTCAGCTCTAGTTTTTTTGTTTGTTGAATTGTAAAGTGCGTAGCCCGGTCATTTTTGTAGTGGTAATTTTCTACCCTGCACCGGTCACCGGAACTTAATTTAGTTCCGGTTCGCGGATTGAACACAAATAGGTAAACAACAATATAATGAAAATATAGAATAAAAGTTATTCATTCTGATATTGCCCACCAGAGGAGATTTTCCAAGACACACACAGTAACTTTTGCCCTTCATACCCCAGGAAGTCAGTACTCAACCACCCATGATGTGTCATTTTGTATTTGACATCCTATTTGGAGTGTGTTGCTTGCTGTTGGCAACACGTTTTGATTCACTTTTTAACTGCAGTGGACAAGACCTACAGGAAATTCCAGTTGACTTCTACCCTGTTTACACTGACTCTAGAGGTACAACAGCTAACCAGCATAACCTTTTGTTTCATGTACCCCAGTTGTGCACGGTATCAATTCTAAAGAAATCTTTTAGGTTTAAGGAATTTCCTGGCTCAAATAAACTTTGTTATTTATACATATTTACAGTGATGATAGGAAATGCTTGGGATGTTGAAACTAATCCTGGTCCAGATTCCCGAAGTAACAGTACACATTTCCCATGTGGGGTCTGTACTGAAAGTGTTGGTTGGGATGACCGAGGAATTTGTTGTGATACTTGTAATGTCTGGTATCATATAGGCTGTCAAGGCATGTCTTCAACTATGTATAGCATTTATACTAGTCCATTGAGTACAAGCATGGCATGGGATTGCTTGAAATGTGGAATGCCTAACTTTTCCACATCGCTATTTGGTGACTCAGCAACTTTAGATACTCATAATAGATTTGATCCATTATCATCCCTGTCCGAGCCTGATAGTCCGATACCAGACAATATTGGCCCACCAACTGCAGCTTCTTCGCCCATTGTGCAGCAACCAAGAGGAGCTAAACCGAGGACCAAAAAAGCGGTCCTCAACCACCCCCTCAGAATCTTGATTATGAATTGTCAGTCAATTAAGAATAAAAGGGCTGAAATTCACACAATTATCGACTCGGCTAAACCAGACATCATTTTGGGGAATGAGTCTTGGTTAACCCCAGATATCAAAAACTCGGAAATTTTCCCAGATTCATTCGAGGCCATCCGGAAAGACAGAGTTGGAGATGCCCATGGTGGTGTCTTCGTGGCATTTAAAAGAGACCTGCTCTGCACAGAAACTCCGGAGTTGGACACCGACTGTGAAATAGTTTGGTGTAAGTTGAACATTATTGGGTGTAGGACTCTGTACCTTGGATCTTTTTATCGTCCACCAGATCAGATTGACCCAGATTATCTTGAGGCCTTCAATACATCCTTGGCTAGGATAATGTCAAATGGAAATGCCCACATATTGGTAGGAGGGGACTTCAATTGTGGTGATATTGAATGGTGCAACCAGCAGGTACCCCATGGGGTGTCTAAAAGGCAAACGCAACAACAGCTTTTGGATATAGTAAAAGAACATTGCCTCTCTCAAGTCGTAAATATACCCACCCGGCAAGAAAAAACCCTGGATTTGCTATTTACAAATTCTCCATCCCCAGTTAGTCGTGTCAAAGGGATGCCCCCGATCGGCAAGGCCGATCATGATATAGTTTATATTGAGTATGACATAAAAGCAAAGCGAATCCGACAGGTCCCGCGTAAAATATATTTATATAAGCGTGCGGATATGGATGGTCTGCGAGACCATATGGCGCGATTTAAGGATTCCTTCCTTTCCTCTGACCTCTCTCGCATGTCAGTAAATGACTTGTGGGTCAGTTTTAAGACCGAACTTACGACGGCCATGGAAAGGTACATACCAATAAAAATGACCAAAACAAAGCATAGTGTACCATGGATCGATAACACGATCAAACACCTAATCAGAAGACGTGACAGAATGTACTTTCGTGCTCGTAAGTCTAGCAATCCCGACGTGAAGAACCATTACAAAAGGTTCAGAGCACATGTACAAAAGGTAATTAGAGATGCATATTGGAATCATGTTTCCAGCATCTTTACCTTTGATGATGAAAATATTGATCCCGAGGGCCCCAAGAAGAATGGAAAAGTTAAGAAATTTTGGTCATTTGTAAAGTCCCTGAAAAAAGATTCATTTGGGATCACTTCACTTAGAGAAAATGGAATTTTGAAAACTGAATCACGCGAAAAGGCAAATATATGTAATAAGCAGTTTCAATCGGCGTTTACACGTGAAGCTGACGGTGAGCTACCATCAAAAGGTACAAGTCCGTTCCCCTCTATGGGGGACATAACAGTTGACCCCAAAGGGGTCGCAAAACTGTTGGACAAGCTCAACATACATAAGGCATCTGGGCCTGACGGTCTGCATGCCAGGGTGCTTAAGGAATGTAGTGCTGAAATATCTCCCCTGCTGGCCTTTATTTTCAATGAATCACTTGCTCGGGGCACTGTACCAGATGACTGGCGACAAGCAAACGTAACCCCGGTCTTTAAGAAAGGAGAAAAATATGATGCTGCGAATTACAGACCGGTGTCGCTCACATGCATCTGTTGCAAAACCCTGGAGCATATATTAGTCAGCAACATTAACAAGCACCTAGCCTTTGAAAGCATTCTTGCTGACTGCCAGCATGGTTTCCGAAGTCGAAGGTCTTGTGAAACTCAATTAGTTCAGTTCTACCATGACATAGTGAGCAATCTGGATGGGGCCATTAATCGTGGCCACAAACAGACTGACCTGATTATCATGGATTTTGCAAAGGCCTTCGACAAGGTACCTCACAGGAGGCTATTGTACAAACTAGATCATTATGGGATTAGAGGATCCACTCTTAAGTGGGTTAGCTCATGGCTCTCTGGACGCACTCAACAAGTTGTACTTGACGGCCAAGCGTCGGATCCAGTCCCTGTTTTGTCCGGTGTCCCACAAGGTTCGGTACTTGGACCGGTCCTTTTCTTGATATTTATTAATGATCTTCCTGATAATATCAGGTCATCTGTTCGTTTGTTTGCTGATGATTGTGTTTTGTATAGGAACATATATACTACTTCTGACTGTCTTATCTTACAAGATGACCTGGATAGCCTAGCACGTTGGGAGGCCGATTGGCAAATGAAGTTCAATGTGGCCAAATGTCATTCAATGAGGGTGTCACGGCACCCTCCAGACAAGCAGATTAAATTCAACTACTCATTACATCAGCATACTTTGGAACATGTCCAATCCGCAAAATATCTTGGTATCACCATTACTGATAATCTTGATTGGGGTCAACATATTTCTGAGATTACCTCTAAAGCAACTAGGACATTAGGGTTTCTTAGACGTAATTTGGCTTTTGCACCTAGGCAGACAAAGGGTGTTGCATACAAAACCTTGGTTAGACCTCAATTAGAGTATGCATCACCTGTTTGGCACCCCCATGTTAAAACTCAGGTTCAGCAGGTTGAGAAGGTTCAGAGAACGGCTGCCCGATGGACCTGCAGGCGATGGCGGAACAGAAGCAGTGTTGGTGATATGCTCGATGAGCTGGAGTGGCCATCCTTGGAGGCCCGTCGCGAGCAGTCCTCTTTAACCTTCTTTTATAAGATTCACTCTGACACAGTGTCTCTTAATAAAGATAAATACTTGACCCCTGTGACTACTTCAACTCAAACAAGGGCATCAAAACTAAACAACAGTCAATATCGTAGGTACCAGGCCTATAGTGATGCCCTGAAGAATTCCTTCTTCCCTAGAACTATTCCTCAGTGGAATAGTCTTCCCTCCTCTGTGGTAAATGCCAAAACTGCAGAGGAGTTCAAAGCCCGCATAGTGTAGATTGGGATCCAGAGGTGTGCGTTTTAGTACACCTCTGAAAGCAGATTGTAAATAGTTTTAAGAACTCATCCAGTGGGTGTGTTTTTTTTTTTTTTTTTTTTTTTGCTAAATTCTAAATTTAGCGCACCACCCAACTGAGGTAATGGCCAAGTTTGACCGACTCAGTATATGAAGATAGATAGATAGATATGCACATCTTCAGACCTATATGAAAACACCTGTAAAGTTTCAAAAGGATTGACTTAGAACTGTAAGAGGAGTTGCGGTAACAAGGTACCCACTATCAAATATTACAGACAGACAGACAGACAGACGGAATTCCGGACAAATTACAGACAGACAGACGGAATTCCGGACAAGCCAAATCCAATATAGCCCCCACTTTTTCAAAGCGGGCCTATAATGATGAACAGTAAAACCTACTTACTCATTGTGTATTAAGGTTATTAACGATCGTTTGCTAATTTTAAATGCGATAATTCGACTCTCTGATACAAAAACGCTGCTGCTACTTTGAGCTCCAAATGTTGGCGACGTTATTGCCATGGGCACGTAACGTCGTAATGTCGCGCAGGCGCGGAAGCGCCGGAACAGTAGGAATACGTGGCTTGCTGGGTATTTTGATATATAGATATATGTAGGCAGAGTGCTTTTTTCGAAACCTTTAGAGAACCTGTTTCTTTACATTAGCTATACTGCTTAATGATCGCATTTTAATGAAAATTCTAACTAAGGTATTTCTCCTTGTATTCATCGTTTACTTTCGCTACATCCCCAGTTATTTCCTTTCAACTTGACGTGGATTAAATTGGTCCAGATCAAGACCCCAGTGTGAACATGGTATGAGAGCCGTCTAAGCGAAGATGATCAAAGAGATCCTTGATATATAATAACGTGTAATCATCATATAAACAGGTCCGTGTGATAAAAAAAAAAACAAAACGTCTAAACCCCTTTTAATATAAAGAAAACTGGGGTTCACATGGATAAACACTATTTTTGTTATTTCTGCTCAAAGACATAACTTGTGGGTACTCGTTAGAACCGCCTCATTGAGGCGGTTCTAACGAGCACTCACAGCCTATGTTTCGAGTATATTAAAGAAAATATCATATTTTCATCAGTAAAATAGAAGTGATGGCAATGATCAGGAATCGATACAATTAACCCATAGCTCCCAGCAGTGACACCAAAGGGAACGAAACAAAAACATGAAATAACCTGACCCTAATGGAAACATCAATAAGGACATAAGGACATTTATGGTAGTCGGAGATAAGATTGACTAGGCGGAGCTATCGTTCGTACCTGCCTTAGGAATATTCCATTAACAAACAGGTAAACCAAGACATCCGATTGTGTGAATTCAACTGTAACAAAAGCATAGTAGTGGCGTGTATGACCATTTCGTCCGCCTGTAGAAAGCGTGCGAAAGGTACTCTACCGAATCTTCTGGTGGACTCAGCGAATTTGACATATATTGACAACACCCGAATAGCTCTGCCTAGTCAATCTTATCTGCGACTACTATACACACAGTCAAAGACAAGCTTCAACAAAAGTAAACCGCGACAGAAGCACCACCTTGGAACGGTCAGTGAAACGAATTCCACTCGGGGTGGGGGTGCTTAAATCGATTTACGAATCGAACCTCACTTTATATAGAGAAAAATGGAGTTTACATGGCTATTTATAGTACTCGCAGATAAGATTGACTAGGCGGAGATATCGTTTGTACCTGCCTTAGGAATATTCCATTAACAAAAATGTAAACCAAATCACCCGATTGTGTGAATTCAACTGTAACACAAGCAAAGCTGTGGCGTATATGACCATTTCGTCCGCTTGTAGAAAGTGTGCGAAAGGCACTCTACCGAATCTTCTGGTGGACTCAGCGAATTTGACATATATTGACAACACCTGAATAGCTCCACCTAGTCAATCTGATCTGCGACAACCATACTATTTTCTTATTTAGGTTGTGGGTACTCGTTAGAACCGCCTCATATACTCGGTGGTTCTAGCGAGCACCAACAACCTATGTTTCGAGTATATATAAGAAAATATCATATTTTCACCAATAAAGCAACTCCTGAACGCAAAATGTTGCACGGGTGTTGTTAAAGTAATGATAAGTATGTAAGTAAGTAAGTAAGTAAGTAAGTAAGTAAGTAAGTAAAGACTTTATTTAAAGAGGGTGACTCAATTGTCGAAACAATCTTCCTTGAGGCCCTCTGCAAAGCAACATATGTACAAATATGTAAATGATTAATGACCCGCGCCAAGCAAAAATGTAGAAGCCTCCGTGGCCGAGTGGTTACGCTACTCGCCTTGTAAACCAGGGATCGCAGGTTCGATCCCGGGCTTCTTCCGACTTTCGGATGAGTCTTTAAACCGAGGTCCCGTCTCCGTATGACCTTAGCTGTTGGTGGGACGTAAAACTGAAACACTCACTCAAGCAAAAATGTATTTTCAGAGAGGACTCAAATCACACTTCTTTTCGCTCAGATAGAACACAGCTTTTATTGTTCGCGTGAAAAAAAAAACACACAAGGTCAACGATCATATATATAGAGTAGAATGAAAACACTGCTTATGAGATTGTGTGATTACACCTTTGCTGTACGACCGTGTCAGAAGTCACAATTTCGTTTGTTTCGGCTCTTAATAGACACATCGATATAGCAGAAAGCGAAGACTCAGATCAATATGCGCAGTCTGATCAGAGTCCTTGCGATGCTCATGTGCCCGAATACTTATTTTTGTTATGTTTTGTTATTGTTATTGTTATTATTATTATTATTATTATTATTATTATATCCAAAGAAGCCACTATGTCTAAATGAGAAAAAAAGTTTTTTGCTCTCTTTTGGCTTTACAGTGCAAAATAAGATCAACAGTTTCAATTTTCAAATTATTTTTTTGCTAACATTGACTTAAATTACAGTAGAATAGAACAGAAGGCAATGACGAGGAATCGATAGAATTAACACACAGGTCCCATCAGAGAGGGCACTAAAGAGAAAAAAACACAAACATGAAATAACAAGAACCTAACAAGACCCTAATCAGCAGAAAACCAAAAGGACAGTTACGTTCCCGCAAAATGGCCAATTGCCTATCTAAAACCAAACATATAAGCGATACAAAGACTCAAAGACAAAAGACAAACCATAGCAAATATAATCCGTGACAGAAGAACCGCCTTGGAACGGTCAGAGATGACGAATTCCACTGGGCGAGGGGAGTGGGGGGGGGGGGGCTTTAAATCGAATTTACGCGACCGCAATCGTCGCCCTTACTTCCGTCGCTATTTAAACAAATACAATGTTCACCTCCTAACTCTTCAGTCCCACATCTCCGAGAACACAAAAATCAAATGAAACAACAACGGTGAGGACTCGAGAGCAAGAAACAACTGAAATGCTGGAGCAAAACGAAACCAACAGTGGAA
Source organism: Lucinisca nassula (assembly GCA_963580285.1). Lineage (NCBI taxonomy): Eukaryota > Metazoa > Mollusca > Bivalvia > Lucinida > Lucinidae > Lucinisca > Lucinisca nassula. The sequence goes on from OY757017.1 coordinate 85,448,438, forward strand.
CCCCGATGGGCCCGACAAGATACAGAGCATCAGGAACCAACCAGCATTACATAAAATCAAATTAAAACTACTCACTCATTTATGCTTTAAGAGTGTAAATGGTCATTTGCTAATTTTAAATGCGATATATCGACACTTTGCAATAAAAACATTACTGCTTTGAAGTCCAAATGTTGGCGAACACAAAACGTTGTAAGGTCGCGCAGGCGCGGCATCACAGTGACTCGCGAGGCAAAGAAAAAGGTATGTTTATTAAACAGCAACATGAGTTTGCAATATGGCAGTGCAGGTTCGCGTTCTTCGAAATCATGAAGGAAAAGGAATTCCGCTATTAGTATGTCTTTATCATGCTGTTCATATGCGCTTTCTACCGTTTTTGTATTATCCTCAGCTCTGGCTTGATTGTGTGAGTGCACAGGCGTATCTAAGTGTCATAGTTCGAACAAATTGACCTGAGGCTGGTGAATTCTATTAACATAATTTCACACCCGACTGAATGCATATACATATCTTCGTCGTTTTCCGCCGGTGGCGATATTGTTATACAATGCACAGCGGTCGGTAAATGGGCCGCTATTCACGTGATGTCGAAAATTCATGAGAAGTTTACGAAAGCCGACCTATTAGGCGATAGCATCAGCTCATTTATTCCTTGCATAAAGGTCAGTCTCATGTCAAATTGTTCGCACTATACATGATCACCGGCCCCGATAGCTTAGTTGGTAGAGTGTCCGCTCCGGGGAACGGGAGGTCACGGGTTCGATCCTGGGCCGCGACATACCAAAATCGTTAAGAATGGTACTAGCTGCTCCTCGCTTGGCACTCAGATTTACGGGGTAGAGCTAGGACTGGTCGACCCAGTGTCAGGATAATGTGACTGGGTGTGGTATCATGTAATGTGTCTGGGGCTTGGTACTTCAGTGGGGCAGCACTATAAAAGTGAGAATTGAGCTCCCTGTCGCAACCAGACACCGTCGTGATATGACTGAAAAATTGTTGAAAGCGACGTTAAACCCGAATTCACACACACACACACACACACACACACACACACACACACACACACACACACACACACACACACACACACACACACACACACACTATACATGATCAAGCGTATTATGTAGTGTTTTATCCACTGGCTCATATTTATTTTCTTTTTATGCTATTATCTGTTTTACCTGTTTGGCTTAAAGGAAGAATCTGATCAGATTTTTTGCCCCCGCCCACCGAGGCTTGAAGAAATAGATGGACTGCATGATGCTTCCACGCAGAGCTGAAACCGACCACAGACGAGTACTGGAAACCGCTTTGAGGATCTAAGCCTGCCCAGGCAAACCGGTGAGAGTCGGTCCGTCCATGCTTGTAAAATTTATTGATTCATTGGGTGGGCTTGAGATGTCATTTCATCTCAATCACGGGTAAAAGTCCCACAAAAATTGGAAGCAACTTCTTCAAAATGGCCTATACAGTGTTGACGGGGACGTTTAACCTCAAATCAAATAAAAGCAAACAAACTGATCAGAGTATGTGGATACGCAAGCTGACCTGAGCCTTCTTGGGGTGCACAGACTCGAAGAGCGCTTTTCGGCTGACGTGGCCCAATTAATTAATGTATAACAATTTGATATTGAAATTATGTTTTTACCGCATTCCTGTGTTTTTAATGGCATTCAGATTAGTTTTATCCGTGGTTTGTTAACATATGGACCTATTTTCGTAAGACAATGGCAACAAAAATGAAAACATATTAGCAATACACACACCCAAAGACAAACCATAACAAAAATAAACCGCGAGAGAAGAACCACCTTGGAACGGTCAGTGAAAAGCATTTCATTGGTGGGCTTTTATTCGATTTTACGCCATTACGCAAACACGCCTATACAAATACATTGCCACCTTAATCGCCGAAAGTATGAAACTTTTAAGATTAAAATTGTGATATTTTACTTATGTCTGTTAAAAATATAGATTAAGGGCAATCGTTAGAGCCGCCTCATCGAGGCGGTTCTAACGAGTACCCACAATCTATATTTTAGAGCAGAATTAAGAAAAATAAGGTATACCCCCGGAAACCCCAGTTTTACTATATAAAAGTGGGGTTCAAGGGGGTCAAAATTATATAGGCGTGTTTTCGTGATGCGACCGCAATCCTCGCCCTTACTTCCGTAAAGTTTAAGACGAATAATATGTTCAGTCCACATGAAGGCCTCCTTACTCATCAGTACAACATCTCCGTGAACACAAAAATCAAACGACCACTAAGATGGAACAACGGTGAGGACTCAACAGCAAGAAACCACTGAAAAGCTGGAGCAAAAGAAAACCAACAGTAAGACTCCAGAGACGGAGCATCAGGCACCAACCAACACTACATGAAATTAAATTCTAATTTTCAGTAAGCCTATACGCTGGAACCGTCATAGAATCTGGGACCTGACCCAGCGGCGTCCAATTAAAGTGGGAAGCAAAGTTGTCAACCATTATTGGGTTAATTTCCATATATGCAGTCTGTCGTATAGCATTTATGTTGGACCAAATATTTTTATATCGAAGATGATTTTACGAAATTTGGTGCTGAAGTCAGAGCAAGTATATATTGTTCTAGATTTATATACTAAGTCACCACAAAATTCGGTGTCTGATAGGCCTTGTTGCAGAAGAGATTTAAGTCCAACATTGAATTTCGAAATTAAATCAGAATGACGTCTATGAAATTTTGAAAAGGCTTTGCGTAGTTAATGGTACCGATAACCCTGATTAAGAAGCTTAGCAGTTAAGAATTTATTACGAGTGCTGAAGTCGGTTACATGACTAGACACTCTGACAAATCGAATTAATTGCGAAATATAAACGCCATAGAATGCCGCACGAGGAACATCACCACCCAAGAAAAGAAAATTTACAATCTCAAAATCACAATAATCGCGTTTATCATAAATTTTGCAGGAAGCAAATCCATCTATAATAGATAGTTGTAAATCAAAAACCGGGGCCTCTGTATAAGAAGAATTTGCTTTATTTAACTGAAGTTCCGGGGGGGGGGGGTAAATTTGACTGACCAAACCATCGAAATAGGTATCGCCAATATTTAATAAATCATCCCAAAATCTGGAAGTCGAGCTAAAGGCTTCAATGATTTCAGACTGGTTTTCACGGCCACAAGGGTTGCGCAATTCGTACCCATCGGAATACCCACAATTTGTATAATTAACTTCGCACCAAATCTAATATGAATATTGTTAAGCAGTAAGGTGAGAGCTCCACACACATTCTGACGTGACCATAAAGTATAATTCTTTTGCTCTTTAGAAGTGAAAAAAGCGTTCTTACATTACATGCAAGATAAAGGTAATCTTCACTATGAAATGTCCATTCAATTAAATCATTCAGTTTTTCTGTTATAAGATTATGAGGAAGTGTAGTGTAAAGGGTGGAAAATCATAAGTAGACAATCTCGAAGCACGCACACGTCTGGATTTCCATTTATTTAAAACTTCATTAGAAATTTTTATAGACCAAAAATAGATTCCTCCCTAATATTTCAAAGACTTTGTCGCAATATTTAATCACATGTTTTTGATGGCAGTAAAACAGGAATTTAATATTAAATTTGGAAAGTTCAGTGGGGGTACAAGAGCATGAATTTACAATAGACCATTGTCTTTTATGAAGATTAGATAACAAATAGGAAGCTTGTATTGGCCTTCTGTAACACATACAACAAACTTGGTGGCTGAATGACAAATGTGGCCATCAACTACAGCCAAAGGCTTCAGTTCATAGGCCTTGGTACCACCAAGCACTTGCTGAAAAGTGTTATCATAGTGGAGCCGTCAAACAACGACGACATCGTCAGCGACCTTGTCTGCTGCAGCCAAACCAACTTATATATTGAAATTATGTTTTTAATGGCGTTCCTTTAACACAGAAATTGGGTTTAACGACACAGAAATTGTACTTAAAACGGCACTCAGATTATTGTTATGAACTCGTCAGTATACGGCATCCCAGTTAGCAGGCAATAGTGGGCCATTGTCGCACCGACATGCCCTTGAAAAGTACCGTAAAGGTAAATGGACTAGCTCGACATGGCCTTAACAATGTTGACAGTTTTTTGTTTGTTTGTATTAGAGTGTAACGGCCCAGGCAACATTTTATGTCATTTTTGAGCCGGTCAGTTTACCTATCCACACTTTTGCTGGGCAGGCTTATACGTAAGTGGTTAATCAGTACAGTGTACATTCTTTCGCCAGAAACTGACAACTGACCTTCTGGAATCAGGGGAAGGGGTAGAATGACCGTAGAAAATAATTCATGATCAATCTCCACGAAAGAATGTTGCCGATCCGGCATTTATCGAACCCGCGACCTCCTGATCACCAGTCAGACGCGCATCCGACTGAGCTACCGAGGCCGGCCATTGTTGACTGGTAGGTCTAAGTCCAAACCAAAACGGCAGGTCTAAGTCCAAACCAAGACAATGTTTAAGAAACGTATGCTGAGTGTACTCATACGATGAGTCAATTCTAATGAGTGCACACCATATACATTTAACCCATTTTAGGCTGGAACCCCTAAACGGGTACCGTGGCAAACAGTGCAGGCCCAGATCAGACGCCGCAAAATGTGGCGTCTGATCAGGGCCTCCACTGTTTGCTAAAAGTTCAGCCATTTCCCGAATAAATTTTGAAGAAAACACAACCTGACACCTCTAAATTTTGAAATGGACTCCTGTTATATATAAGGAGGAAGATTCCATTTGGTACAAAAAGGGTTAAGAAAAGCCCTCCAAATTATCCCCAAAATATTTATTACCTGGAGCAGTGGAAAGAATTTATTATGGGCTCACGAAAATGTTTGCATCAACCATTCATGTTCATTATTTTGAAGTTTCGCGGTAATGTGTTGTAGTCTGGTCATTAAACCGCCCTACTCGTAAATAGAGAATACCAGGTGAGGGTCTTACGATATCAAGTTTATCAGGCAAGGCTTCGAGAACGCTTGTAGAATCGCGAGGCTTGCTGAGCGGTTCTACATGCGTTCTCGAAGCTGAGTCTGATAAAATTTATATCAAATGACACGAATCTGGTATTCTATTTATCAGTTTATCCCCTTGTACACTCTTAAATTAACAATTTGCGATCAGTTATTGTTGGTCCTCAGTGCGTCCCAGCATTCTAATGGTCGATATTTTAGTATCAGCTGACCATATTTTCTGATGATATCTTTTTAAGTATTTTTTTTTCCATTTTTCTCAAAAATAATGACATTTTTCCAGTAGTCCGGTTCATTCATAAAAGTGCAATGTCACGTTGCTGTGATAAAGCTCGCTTGTCCTGAGATAGCATATCTTTATCAGGTCAGTGCGTTACAATGCAATATATATAGGGAGTAACTGATAAAATGCATTCTGGGGTCGATTGGGTGTCAGTTGACCCAAAGTAACTAAGCACCAAAACTCTTCAATGCTGATGTCCACGTGACATTCAATGATTTGAAGGAAAGGGTTATTTATGGGCTGAAATCCTTTGTTATGTTTGACAAACAATGTAAACCAGATTTGACGCCGCAGAACGCTGCAACTGCTCTGGGTCTACAATGTTTGCTTACAGTAGAGGAGTGAAAGGGTTAAAATGTTAACAGTTTAAGTCACCTTAGCATTACGAAAACACGCCTATACAAATACATTGTACACTTGATGAAAAATTATGATATTTTCCTTATTTCTGCTAAAAATATAGATCGTGGGTACTGGTTAGAACCGCCTCATTGATTCGGTTCTTACGAGTACCCGCAATCTATATTTTAGGGTAGAAATAAGAAAAATAAGGTTTACCCCTGTAAATCCCGTGTCTGTCACAGTTTATTTTTGTTATGGTTTGTCTTTGAGTGTTTGTAACGCTTATATTATTGTGATTTGGATAGCAAGTTGGCAATTTAGTGGGAAAGTAACTATCCTTTTGGCTTTTTGCCGTTGATGTTTCCATTAGGGTATATTATTTCATGTTTGTACTTCTTTTCCTTTGGTGTCTCTGATGGGAACTGAGGGTGAATTGTATCGATTCATGATTATTGACTTCACTTCTATTTTTCAAGAGGTCAAAATTATATATAGGTGTGTTTTCATGATGCGGGATCATTTTTCCTGATTACACTCTAGAGACAATAGACCCGCCAGTGCTACCAGTGCTTTGATTTCTGATAGTCACAGAAAACAAGACATGTTTACATATAACTGAGATGTATTTTAAAATTTGATTTGTAAATGCATATAAAAACTAGGATAAACGTTTAAAAAATACATATATCATTTGCTTATTGCACTATGCCATTTATGGGTTGATTAGAGACAGTATCACAGTTTGTTATCACAGAGTTCAAGTCTTGTCTTGTAATATTCTAGACATAAAACATTGCTCTTCGCTGTCTCAGCCTCTTGACTGCATCACAAACAGAAGACTCCACCTCTGTCTCTACGTTCAGCTCGCGCAGATTTTTGACATCATCAGTTTTAGCTGACGGAGACATTCTAAAAGACCTAGATGTTCTACCCAGTAGCTTACTGACAGCTCTCTTCAACTTTCCTGAAATGAAAACATTTGGTTTCATTTAGTTTGCTGATGTTTTTTCCTGCCTTCTTCAGAAAAGAAATTCACGTCGATCTAGTTCCTCTTATCAAATTGCATTTACAACAGGGACCAAGGTGGTCCACATCATGCTAATTCTGAGTTGTCACTAGGGACCAAATTAATACTTATATTTAAGTTGCGTTTACAATAGGGACAAACTAGGCTCCTAGTATAAACACAATTTAATGTGGACAGACTTCATTCAGATCAAATAAATCCTAGTGTAAATGTAATTTGTTATGTAAAACTGACATATCGACTGCTGCTGCTGTTAAGCATTATGCCCCAGCAAAGGTTCAAAATCAAAGAAAGAATGGTTCCGTTTAAATCTCATTAGACTCACTGTGGAAAGCAATAACGAATTTTTTCGAGTAGCTTAACCTTTATTCTGCTGAATAAATTAATCTAGCCACGCCCCTGATATGATGCAATCGCTCAATGGCTTCTCCATCTGATCTAGATCTACACTGGTTGCAAAGGTAGGGGTTGTTGTGTTCAGTGGTGTTCAGCGGGATAAGGTAAACCGTTGAACAACAACATAGAGACCCTTGAGCCGAATGCGCGTCTGACCGGTGATTAGGTGACGGGTTCGATACTCGCCAGATCGCCAACATTGTTTCACGGAGATTTCTTATGAAATATTTTCTACGGCCATTCTCACCCTTACGTCGGGAAGTTATCCTTGCGAAAAAGATGTGCCCTGTTCTGGATAACCACTATCTATAATTACGGTCATTATCTCCCTTGCCCTGATTTAGTTTATTAAGAAAGCACAATTGTCAGTTTCTGGCACAGTAATTTGCAATGTACTTGCTAGCTTGCTAGCCGTATAATGTATAAGCCTGTCCGAGTTAAGTGTGGTTGGGGTAAATTGACGAGCCCAATATGACCTAAACAATATTGACTAGGTGGTATAACTCCAAACCAAACAACCCAAAATTGAGAAGAAAAGAACTGAGTCGAACTTCAGGGGAATGGATACACCTTCAGGAGAGGCAACTCTTGTAAAAGTAGTTTTGTCTCCCATGTCAATAGGGGTCAACTCTTAAAGAAACGAATTTGCTCCTGGGGAGCAAATTCCTTCCTTAAAGAGTAGTTCCCCTTTTCAATGGGACAGGGCTTATAGAAAAGCAAATATGCAGTCCAGAAAGTTGTCTCCCTTTGAAAAATTGCGGAACATCTGCCAGGTGTATCAATTCCCCTTAAAGCTAGCTTGATCTTTCAATTTCTTTATAACATCTTAATCTGGAAACTTACTGATTCTACCACGTTTGGCAGGCACCATTTCTGTAGTAATCTGCTTGAACTGCTGAACATTGTCTGGAGGACACTCTGAAGTACCGCCGTACGCCTCTCCGTCCAGCCAGTTATTCGACAGAGATGTGTCACCACTATCCTTTGATCCGGAACTTGGCCTTTCAATAATGACATTCACTTCAATAGGAAGTTGGAGTGTTTCCACTTCGTCACTATTGGGTACTACGTCACTGGTACTGGGTACTCTCTGAAATATTAGAAATACTTCAACGTTCACACTACGGACTTGGTCCGACTCAACTGAATTTGTTCCCAAACTGATTCTACGAGCATGAGGTTGATTAGAATCAAACTGAATGGAACAATTGGTCCATAGTGTAAACGCAATTTGATCCGGATCAGCTGGGTCCTATTTATTGTATGAGCCCAGTTTGATATGGATTTGTGTCCATTATTTTCCACGTCATATATTAAGATCACCTAATATTAAGACTAAATCTGCTTTTAAAAGCTTATTGAGAAGATTTCGGTTGTTCTTTCTTTGTATTTTCTACAATCAGTATCTCCTATTAAGAGACCACCTTTGGGACTGTTCAAAAGTGGTCTTTAAGACCAACCAATTTTGAACAGTTCCAAAGGTGGTCTTACTGTATAAATTTATTCCGTCTGCCTTTGGAGTTCTTTAATATGAGATAGTAAACACTTTATTTGGCGGGGTAGCTGACGCCAACATGGACACTGCGGACATTGCGTGTAGTATAATAGCGCTTGTATTTACCCTGCTGGTCCGTAACATTGGGCCAGCGTCGGACCGACATCGATACGTATCGTCCCATCGATAGTCTCGCGTAAGTACGCCCATTATATGCACCTCATGTACAGTAAAATTCCTATATTAAGACCACCTTTGGAACTGTTCAAAAGTGGTCTTAAAGACCACTTTTGAACAATTCCTAAGGTGGTCCTTGACCATAGGACACTGTGGGCAGAACACGCAAAGAAAGATCAAGTGTTCCCTTCAAAATAAGCGTTTTAAAGCAGAATAAGTCTCTATTTCAGGTGGTCTTAAAGCGAAATTTTACTGTATATGAAAACAAACATATGAAAGATTTATGTGACGCAATCTGCTGTTGCTGTTGGAAAAATAAAATCGGCCCTCGATGAGCGACAAGATCGGCCCTGCATGTGAGAAATCTTAAGCGGCCTACGATAGACCACGATGTGAAAATAGACCACGATGTAAAAATCGACCCTCAATTAGGGACAAACCCTCGATTAGGGACCGGCTATCGATATAAGCCCTGTATAATATGGGACATATTGTACCTTCTGGGATGCCCATGTCTTTATTTTTGCGATCAAAATTGTTATTCAGTAACTACTTGATGGGTGATCAAACCTTTGTCCTCATAGAAAATATTCTCTTTACGGATGTTGTTACGAGCCAAGCGTAGCAGAAAAAAATATTAATCAGCAAACAAGTCTTACGAAAATGTAGCAAAATATATTTACAAAATATTTGAATTGAAATAAACACAAATCCACGTAACTGTGTACTTTAAATATTTTCAATATCCTGTTGTCAGATCCAACAGTATAAGCACTAGGTCCAAAATGAATAAGAATCCTTAGTAATCCTACACAGAATTTAGAATACAATTTCTTAAAACTGCCAAACTGAAACAAAGAAAAATCTTTCTGCTTATATAGCTTAAGTGACCTTTCTAGAACCCTTTGAAAGAAATTTACTCAAATGCTAAAAATAATGTGATCTAAAAATCTATGGGTTAGTCTTTAATCTCTTTTTTTTCTGTGAACAAAATATTTACCAATTATTGTCATTCTCTGGCTCATTTTCTAGACAATAAGTTAGTAAACAAATTCCAATGAGTATCAGAAAAATATCTTAATACATAACACTGTGTTCAGTAATCAAAATAACTTTCTGTGATCTCCATATGATTTCTGAGTTTCCAACATACTTTCAAAAACGATTAAAAATCCGGTACCTTACCTGTGGGGTTCTGAAGTGACTAGTTTTCTGTGCCACTACAAAGCCATCATCTAGCTGAGTGACATGTGATGAGCCTTGGTCTCCACTGACACTGTCAGGAGACCACTTGACAACTTCTTCCACGTCATCGAAGCTGACAACTGAAATGTACACAACAAAATGAAATTAGCTCAAAGGAACAGAGAAGGTGAGTATATGCGTATCACTCCTTACGTTTATTACGCATTTGCGTGAAAAAATATTAACCTCCACAGCAGCTGAAAATGTTTTTGCCTCTTCTTGCAAACGTTTCAAACAACTATTTTGCAAACCGGCAAACAGTTGTAGACACTGATCAGAGGAGCAGTTTGATCTGGGTCCACACTGTTCGCAACAATGACTTTTAAAACGTCCAGCACACAACATAGCGGATGACTATTCTTATGATTAACAACTCGAGTATGACTGACAACTCAAGGGTTAAAGATCTACTGGGAGATAAAAGCGCTCTTTCCATAGCAGAGCAGCTACTCTAAAACTATATATGACGTATATAATCTTCCACCCTTTGGCGCCGGGCCGGCTAAGGTGGCTCAGTCGGATGTACGTCTGACTGTTGATCAGGAGGTCACGGGTTCGATCTCCGCCAGAGCATGCAACATTCTGTCGTAGAGATTGATCATGAAATATTTTATGCTGCCGGGCAACTGTCATTCTTAGGGCACTTACGTATAAGGGCAATTTTTAGCGCAAAGAATGTGCACTGTACTGTTAATCGCTGCTCAAGCAAAAATGAGCTTCCCGATACTACCTAACTAATGTTGACTGGGTCATCAAACTACAAACCAAGCCGAATTCCATTTGCTCTGGATAGGTCATTTTTATTTTTAGGGCTGTTGGATAATTTATATGTTGTAAGCTTTATTAATATTTCTGTACTTCAAACAAACAATGCAGACCCTGATCAGACACCGCGCTCTGTGGCGTCTGATCTGAGTATTCACCCTTTGTCAATTTTCTTTTTACGGACGCTGGCAAACTTATACTTTAAAGAATGTGATTTTATAACAATTAGTCCTTTACATATAGCTGATTTTTTAGATTTTTTCTTTAAAAAAAAGTCAAAGGTAAAAGAAGGGTCCGGTCCTACGCGCGACGCGCTATCAAAGACTACTCATCTCAGTTTTAATTAATCAGAAGTCTGTTGAAATGTCACCGATGTTTGGATTTAAGGTGAACTCACCATTTTTACAAGAAAGACAACTTACATACTAGAAATGACGCTTAAGGGGAATAGGTACACCTTCAAGGGAGCCAACTCCCGCGAAATATTTTTGTCTCCCATGTCAATAGATGCCAACTCTTAAAGAAAGGAAAGAATGTGCTCTTTCTTTTAAGAGCAGAACCTTTTTTCGGTGCGATAGGGCTTATAGAAAAGTGAACAGGAAGTCCCGAAAGTGGTCGTCCTTTTAAAAATGTCGGAAACATCTGCCAGTGTTCCCAACCCCCCATAAGGTAATACAGTTGCTCCCAACGATCTCTGTTTTATTTGCATATAGAATCTTACTGGGAAAGTGACAAACTATTTTACAAAGTGGTACCTCCCATAAAAAAGTTGTCCATTTCGTTAAAATGGCATTGTTGCATCATACAATTTTGTATGAAAAAAATAAATAAATGATAAAAAAATAATTAAAATACCTGCTTTAGTAGGTATTCCAAGATATTTTAAGATTTTCTTTGCTTGCTCTGAAAGTAGAAAAGAAAATATCTTTATTATCAATGTTCAATTAACCCTTTTGGTTTCATTGGGCGGCAAGGCTTGATATGTCATATTGATAAACATTTCAATGTCGGGTAACAGTCCCACAAATTTGAAATCTACGTCTCCAAAATGACCTATATGTTGTTGAGGGGGACGTAAACCGCAAATCAAACAAAACCAAATTTCAATGTCCATTGAAAAGAAAAAGTTAGTAGGTGATGAAACCGCGGCACTTTTAATTGGGGCGCCCAACTGATATTGGCTATCAGATGGGCAAGGCCTGCTGTCCATGCAGCAGGTAAAGATAAGAGAGGGAATGTTGTCACTTCTTCAGTTTCTACACTTCCTTTTATTTTCCTCTTTCTCGCCTGTCCTTCACTTTAATCGCCTTATTCGTTTTCAAAACTGGGTCCTCGGGCTTTTCGTATACCGAACAGCAAAGACTCAGATCAGACTGTGCACATGCGCAGATTGATCTGAGTTTTTGCTGTTCGCATCTGTCCGAAAACAAATGATCTCTTTCAACGGTTCATTTATAGGTCAGAGAAGCCAGTACGTCTCAATGTCAAAACTACATTTAGTTGTGAATTATTTTGTTACTCAAAGTGCCTTTAATTTCTTTTAAATGCTAGAGCATAATGATGAACAGTAAAATCTACTCACTCATTGTGAATTGAGGCTGTTTACGATCGTTGGCTAATTTTAAATGCGATAATACCACACTCTGATCTAAATACGCTGCTAATGCTTTGAGCTCCAAATGTTGGTGACGTTATTGCTATGGACACGTAACGTCGTTATGTTGCGCAGGCGCGAAACCGCCGTAACTGTAGGCAAATGTGGCCTACTAGAGATTTTTGTATATAGCTTTGTTTGTTTGGTTTGACGTCCCCGTCAACACTGTATAGGTCATTTTGGAGACGCTGCTTCCAATTTTGTGGGGCTTTTACCCTACATTGAGATGAATGAAATCTCAAGCCCTGTCGCCCAGTGATGCCAATAGGGTTTATAAGCATGGGCGGTCCGACTCGCAACGCGTTGCCAGGGCAGTCTTAGATCCTCTAAGCGGTTTACCAGTGCTCGTGTGCGGTCGGTTTCATCTCTGCGTAGAAGCATCATGCAGCCCATCTATTTCTTCAAGCCTCGATGGGCGGGGTCGTTTGGTATATAGCTATCTGGATGGAGTACTTTCTCTACAGACTTAGAGAAGCTGCTTCTACTCATTAACTATACTGTTTAATGAATGCAATTAAATGACTCCTCTAACTGAGGTATTTCTTCTTGTTTTCATCTTAACAACTACTTTTTATTTTGCTTGGTTGTTTAAACTGCGGTTTAACATCCTCGTCAACACTATGTAGGTCATTTTGGAGGCGTTGCTTCCAATGTTGTGGGTATTTTACCCGACATTGAGATGGAATGACATTTCAAGCCCATGCCGCCCAAATAAACCAAAATAGTTTATATGCATGGACGGTTGGCTCACAACACTTTACCTGGGCAGACTTAGACCTTCATAGAGGTCTACTATATAATACTCATGTGCAGTCGGTTTTAGCTCTGCGCGGCTGATGCAAGCCGATCTATTTCTCCTATCCCCGAAGGGCGGGGTCCCAACTAGTTTTGATTTAACCCATTTAATCTATTTATTTCCTTTCAACTTTATGTGGATAAAATTGGTCCGGGTCAAAAGCCCAGGTTAAACATGGAATTTGAAATGTTCAAGTAAAGATGGTGATTAGAATGTTTAATATACATGTATAATAAAGTCTTCTCTCACCTGTGTGTGTTATTTACAAAGCTGCACCAAGCGGCGAAGACTCAAATCAACCTTCAGAATGCAGATTTTTTTTTGTTCGCATGAAACAAAAAAAGATTGTGACAGCGAGCATCTATTTAGCGCAAACTGAAAACGCTTTTACAAGATTGTGTGGTTACACAAGATGGTCAAAGGCTTTGCTCTACACACTTATTTAAGGCGTAAAATATAGCTGTGTTTCCGTTAACATGCTGAAAAACATTCTGGTCGGTAGGTAGGAGAAACTTTTTTTATTATCTTAGTTTTTCCCTCGAAACAAAACAACTGTCGGACCTGTATTTTTTATGTGTTTTTGTTTTCATTTCTTTCTTTTTTTTTCGTTTATAAAATTGTCATGTTGAGACTTGCACTGAATATCATAATTCATTTTAGAATCTCAAAAATGTCATCTCTGTATTTTGGAAGGTACTAAATGCCAAAAAACTACAAAAATGTACTTAAAACGCGAAATTATTATGGGAAAATGCAAAGACACTTGGTAGGATCTGAAATTGAAAATGGCAAGGTCGGTGTTTATTTTTGTTTTGTTGTTTTATTGATAAAAATAGTCTGAAGCAGGGTCGGTCGGATCAGCTGAAGCACGGCTGTTTTAGGCCTCATCGTGGATTTTTTTTAAACTTTGTTCATCGGCCATCTATGTAGCGGACAGCGAAGACTCAGATCAGGATGCACAGTCTGTCCTGATATTAAGGTTGTACACGTCTATGAAGAAAATTTCGCTTGTTGCGTCTCATTGTTTTTACAAAGTAGAGTAACCGAAAATAGTTTTACAAAAAGTGCCTTAAATTTCTTTACATTACTAGAACAAAACGATGATTAGTAAAATCTACTCACTCATTGTGTATAAGAGCTATTAACGATAGTTTCTTATTTTAAATGCGATGATCATGATACCACACTCTGTTACAAAAACGCTTCTGCTTTTTTGAGGTCCAAATGTTGGCGATGATATTGCCATGGACACGTAACGTTGTTATGTCGCACAGGCGCGGAAGTGCCGGAACTGAAGGAATACATGGGATGCCGGAGATATAGGTATATAGCTATCTGGGTGGAGTGATTTTTGATAGTTTTAGAGAATCTGCTTCTAACCATTTACTATACTGTTTAATAAATGCCTGCTTAATGAACATTCTAACCTTGTTTTAATCTTAACAGCTGCTTTTGATTTTGTTCGCTTGTTTAAACTGAGGTTTAATGTTCCCCCGTCAACACTTTTTAGGTCATTTTGGAGACATTGCTTCCAATTTTGCGGGACTTGTACCTGACATTGAGATGAAATGACATCTCAAGCCCTGCCACCCAATTTTACCTAAATAGTTTATATGCATGGACGGTCCGACTCGCAGCACTTTGCCTGGGCACGCTCAGACCTTCTAAGCGGGTTACCAGTACTCACGTGCGGTCGGTTTTAGCATTGAATGGAAGAACCATGCAGTATTCTATTAGGGCGGGTCCCAACTAGTTTTGATACAACCCCAATTTATTTATTTATTTCGTTTCATCTTGATGTGGATAAAATTGGTCTGAGTCAAGATTCCAGTTTAAACACTGTATGTGAACTGTCCAAGTAAAGATTATCATTGTAATGTTTGGCATGACGTCTTGCATGTGTATGTTATTAACAAGTCTCGTATTTTATCAGTCTGTCTTTCCGATCAGAAAGAATGCAACTTTTATTGGCCGCATAAAAAACAATCGGGTCAAAGAGCATCTATTTAGCGCAGAGTGAAAACGCTAACAAGATTTTGTCGTTACTCAATATGGTAAATAGCTTTGCTGTATACACGTATTAGAAATTTTTCCTTATCGTGACATTTAATTACCATCACAAAACACGCCTATAAAATTTTGCCCCCCCCCCCCTCACCCCCGCCACATTTTACCCAATTTGTATACAGTAAAACTGGGATTTACAGGAGTTGGGGGTTTATTTTTCAAATTTCTGGTCAAAAATATAAATTGTTGGTACTCGCCGAGGCGGTTCTAACGAGCTCCTACAATTTAAGATTTATGATTTGTGCAGAAATATAAAAAAAATATCAGAATATTTTATCTGAAAAATTTTCCAATATATTTGAAATAGGCGTGTTTTCGTAGTTTGGTCATAGTAGAAGTAAAACAAAGATCAGGAATTGATACAATTAACTTACTCCATCCATAAAAGACACCAAAGGGAAAGAAATACAAACATTAAGCGACCAGACCATAATGGAAACCTAAACAAAGGAAGGCCATATGGACAGTTACTTTCCCACAAAATGGCCATATGGCCATCCAAAATTAAAAGACACAAGTGATACACACAGTAAGTAACAAACAACAACATAAATAAATCGCCACAGAAGAGCCGCCTTGGAACGGTCAGTGGAAGATTTCCACTGGGGGGCTTAAATCGATTTTACGTGGCCACAATCCTCGCCCTTACTGCCGTCGCGATTTAGACAAATAATTTGTTCAGTCCGCATGAAGGCCTCCTAACTCATCAGTGCAACATCTCCGTGAACACAGAAATCAAAGAACCACAGAGGTGAGACAACGGTGAGGACTCGACAGCAAGAAACCACTGAAATGCTGGAGCAAAAGAAAACCAACAGTTAGACTCCGATGAGCCCGACCAGAGACAGAGCATCAGGCACCAACCAACATTATCTCTTTAATTTTCAATAAGCCTTTACGTTGGAGCCGTCATAGAATCTGAGGCCTGACCCACCGGCGTGCAATTAAAGAGGGAAGCAAAGTTGCCAACCGTGATTGGGTTAACTACCATGCATGCAGTCTGTCGTATAATATCCATGTTGTACCCAATCTTTTTATATCGCAGAATGATTTTACGAAATTGGGTGCTGAAGTCATTGCGGTTATATATTTTTCTGAATTTATATACTAAGTCACCATAAAATTCGGGTTCCGATAGACCTTGTTGCAGAAGAGATTTAAGTCCAATATCGAATTTTGAAATTAAATCAGAATGGCGTCTATAAAATTTTGAAAAGGCTTTGCGTAGTTTATGGTACCGATAACCCTGATTAAGAAGTTTAGCCGTTAATAATTTATTACGAGTGTTGAAGTCAGTTACATGACTACACACTCTAGCAAATCGAATTAATTGCGAAATATAAACGCCATAGGATGGCGCACGAGGAACATCACCATCCAAAAAAGGAAAATTTACAATCTCAAAATCAAAGTCATCGCGTTTATCATAAATTTTGCACGAAACAAATCCATCTACAATAGATAGATGTAAATCCAAAAACGGGGCCTCGGTATCAGAAGAATTAGCTTTATTTAACTGAAGTTCTAGGGGGTAAATCTGACTGATCAAACCATCAAAATAGGTATTATCAATATTTAATAAATCATCTAAATATCTAGAAGTAGAGCTAAAAGCTTCAATAATTTCAGATTGGTTATCAATGGAAAGCGACAAAATGAAGTCTCTTTCATAACAATACAAGAACAGATCAGCCACAAGAGGTGCGCAATTAGTACCCATCGGAATACCCACAATTTGTCTAAATAACTTAGTACCGAATCTAATATAAATATTGTCAAGTAGAAAGGTGAGGGTATCACACACTTTCTGACATGACCAAAGTGTATAATTCTTATGCTCTTTAGAAGTGAAAAATGCATTTCTGACATTACATGCAAGATAGAGAGAATCTTCTCTGTGAAAAGCCCATTCAATTAAATCATTAAGCTTTTCTTTTATAAGATTATGAGGAAGTGTAGTGTAAAGAGTGGAAAAATCGTAGGTAGACAGACTAGAAGCACGAAACTGTCTAGATTTCAATTTATTTAAAACCTCATTCGAATTTTTTATAGACCAAAACAGATTTCTTCCTGATCTTTCAAAGACTTTATCACAATATTTAATTACATGCGTTTTAATAGCAGTAAGACAGGAAGTTAATAATTTAGAAAGTTCAGTGGTAGTGCAAGAACTTGAATTTGCAATAAACCGTGCTTTGTGAGGTTTTTTATGAAGTTTTGGTAACCAGTATAGAGTAGGAAGCTTGTCTTGGCCTTCGTTAACACACACAGCAAACTTGGTGGCTGAAAGACAAACATGTTTATCTACTATAGCTCTCTCAACAGCCAAAGGCTGAAGTTCATATGCCTTAGTACCACCAAGCTCCTGCTTAAGCGTGTTAACATAGTGGAGCCGTCACACAACGACGACGTTGTTAGCGGCCTTGTCTGCAGGGGCCAAAACAAACTTCTTATGAAATTCTTGAATACCTAGTTTAAGATGACGTAAAGACGTCTTGGGCTTAGGAGGTAATAAGTTAGTATTTTGAGAATAGAAAGAAATGCGTTTATTCACTAGTCTTAAAATGCTAAGTTTCCAGTCCTTTAGGGCTTTATACTCAACATACTCTCGCTTACACCATCGATTACCGAATTCATTCAAGGAAGCAGCGATTTCATCTCTACATTTACTGAAATCAATTTTAGAAGGAAACCGATATTTCGGTCCTTTAGAAATTATATTCCTTATCCTAGAATCAGGAATAATTTTCAAATTGCCAGTAATTACATGACCAGCAGCAGGATAGCAATACTTTGAGTTTTTACAATCACATGAATCAGGAGTATTAGTATCAATATCAAGATCTGAAACAAGTTTATTGAAATTAAAAATGATAGATCTAACAGGTTTGTTATATTTATAGCAAATTATAGGTGTTTCAGTATTTTGAAAATAAGCAGGAATGGAAGAAAGCACCGATCTCTCACGGAAGATACTGGACAAATCTATAAAATCCATACCCTTATTAATGAAGGATAGTTTGAAGAAATGACGTTTATGATTAATTTCAGAATCAATGTAAGGACGGAGAGTATGCTGAGTATAGCCTCTAGTTAAGAGAGCCGCATCATATAACTGATGAGAACTATCGTAGAATTTATTCGCCTCGGTGTCCAGAAGACGTAAAACAGAAACGGGTAATGAACTTAAAAATGAAAGCATAGAGTGGCGTCCATGATTTAATAATATAATTGACAGTCACTTCAGTCTAGTATTGTTTCGTTTAAACGCACGTGATTTACGTTTAAAGTTACCATTTTTACTGGTGCCGTGAGATCTAGTTCTGCGTTTTCGACATTCCAGGAGTGAGAAAATATCAAAGTCCGGCATTCTGGAAATATTACCCTCATGATAAATGTTGTCGTTAAATCCCAGTGGAAAAGGGGTCTGTAAAAATTTAATCCATTTCAGTTCAGCTTCATGTCTTTTGATTATTTTGAATCTAGATGTAGAATTTGCATCGTAATAAAGTTTTTCCACTGGTTGTATAATAATGTTATTTACAGAATGACCTGTACGTCGAAAGTGACGGTACAAGAAAGTGTCAGTTTTCTTAGGCTTACTCATTCTACGATAATGCTCGTTCAATCTAGTTTTAAGCATGCGGTTAGTTTGACCGACGTACTGCATATTACAGTTTGCAGCACGTCAAGTAATTAGATAAATTAAATCTGTAGACTGTCATGTCAAATCAGACATGTTAACTACAGAGAAGCGTCTACCGTTTACAGATGAAGTAACGGTAGACGCAGTGCTTAAATGCGAACAACATCTGCACCTCTTGGCATTGCACTTAGAAATACTAGGATACATTCCACTTCTTTTCCACGGATTAGTATATTTTCGAAGGATGGGTGATTTGAGAGGAGATAGTCTTATACGAAGACTACTCCCAAAAACATTGGTCTTGCCTGCTCCTTTGAGATTAACTGAAGTTACAGAAGACAAATTTAAGGGTCTAACCAATACCGAAGGCAACATAGTATTAAAGTTCTTAATAGAATGGGGAATCCGTACAGAAGAAGCAGAATGTAACCTAAGGGGTGATATTGATATTTTAAATGTATTTGTAATACTCATTTTGGATAATAAGGTTGTGATACCGTCAAAACTAAAGTGATGTTCATACCGGTTATTAAATAAATAAAATTACTGAAGAAGATTCCTTCGAATAGAAGGAAAGTACAACAAAAGCCCACAAAACATCCTAGTCTACTTAAAGTACAGGGATGTCAAACAAGCAGTTGTTATACAACGAGGAACGAACATCGGTTTAATAATGACCTTCAACAGGTATCTAAAGGATGTCAATTGATGGAACAGCGAAAAGCAATTGCATAAGCAATCCCTGAGGATTGGAAAAATAAGAGCATTAAATTCATCAAAGCGTGGATGGAGCGAGATACCTCAGTGGTTAGTGTACTTGCCTCTTTTGCTAGGGGTCCCGGATTCGATCCCCGGCAGCGGCGATAAAAAATCGGTGTCCGAACACGCTCCATTGGCATCATTTGTAGGGATGAATGTCATAAAGTGCACCGTCCTTCGTATCGGGACGTTAAATGGAGGCCCCCTGTGCAAGGATAATCACCCCCTGTGCAGGTTAAAGATCACTACCGTAATTACATGATTACTGTGTAGGCTTTCATCCTGCAAACATGGAGTGTATGTAATGTAAACCTCCGGTAATGGTCAAATGTGACCGACACAGTATCAATAGATAGATAGATAGATAGGTAGATAGGTAGGTAGGTAGGTAGGTAGATAGATAGATAGATAGATAGATAGATAGATAGATAGATAGATAGATAGATAGATAGATAGATAGATAGATAGATAGATAGATAAGATAAGATAAGATAAGATAAGATAAGATAAGATAAGATAGATAGATAGATAGATAGATAGATAGATAGATAGATAGATAGATAGATAGATAGATAAGATAGATAGATAGATAGATAGATAGATAGATAGATAGATAGATAGATAGATAGATAAGATAGAGATAGATAGATAGATAGATAGATAAGATAGATAGATAGATAGATAGATAGATAGATAGAGATAGATAGATAGATAGATAGATAGATAGATAGATAGATAAGATAGATAGATAGATAGATAGATAGATAGATAGATAGATAGATAGATAGATAGATAGATAGATAAGATAGATAGATAGATAGATAGATAGATAGATAGATAGATAGATAGATAGATAGATAGATAGATAGATAGATAGATAGATAGATAAGATAGATAGATAGATAGATAGATAGATAGATAGATAGATAGATAGATAGATAGATAGATAGATAGTTAGATAAGATAGATAGATAGATAGATAGATAGATAGATAGATAGATAGATAGATAGATAGATAGATAGATAGATAGATAGATAGATAGATAGATAGATAGATAGATAGATAGATAGATAGATAGATAGCGAACACTCAGTTCAGGATTCACAGTCTGCCATGAAATTTCGCGTTGTCTTAAGACAATTTCTCTTGTTGCTACCCATTGTTTTTTTACACAGTAGAATAACCAAAAACATTTTCAAGTTATTTTGTTACTAAAAGTGCCTTTAATTTCCTTTAATTAGTAGAACAAAATGATGAACAGTAAAATCTACTTACTCATTGTGTATTAAGGTTATTAACGATCGTTTGCTAATTTTAAATGCGATTATTCGACTCTCTGATACACAAACGCTGCTGCTACTTTGAGCTCCAAATGTTGGCGACGTTATTGCCATGGGCACGTAACGTCGTAATGTCGCGCAGGCGCGGAAGCGCCGGAACAGTAGGAATACGTGGCTTGCCGGATATTTTGATATATAGATATCAAGGTGGTGTGCTTTTTTCGAAACCTTTAGAGAACATGTTTCTTTACATTAGCTATACTGCTTAATGAACGCATTTTAGTGAAAATTCTCACTAAGGTATTTTTCCTTGTATTCATCATTTACTTTCGCTATATTCCCAGTTATTGCCTTTCAATTTGACGTGGATAAAGTTGGTCCAGATCAAGAAACCAGTGTGAACATGGTATGTGAGCCGTCTAAGCGAATATGATCAAAGAGATCCTTGATATATAATAACGTGTAATCATCATATAAACAGGTCCGTGCGATAATAACCCGTCTAAACCCCTTTTAATATAGAGAAAACTGGGGTTTACATGGATAAACACTATTTTTGTTATTTCTGCTCCCAGACATAGGTTGTGGGTACTCGTTAGAACCGCCTCGAGCACCCACAGCCTATGTTTCGAGTATATTAAAGAAAATATCATATTTTCAACAGTAAATTAGAAGTGATGGCAATGCTGAGGAGTCGATAAAATTAACCAATAGCTCCCAGCAGTGACACCATCAATAAGGACATAAGGACAGTTACTTTCCCACAAAATGGCCAACAAAATAATACACACACTCAAAGACAAGCCACAACAAGAATAAACCGCGACAGAAGCACCGCCTTGGAACGGTCAGTGAAACGAATTCCCCTCGGGAGGGCGTGGGGGAGGTGCTTAAATCGATTTACGAATCGAACCTTGCTTTATTTCTGCTCTAAGACATAGGTTGTGGGTACTCGTTAGAACCGGTTCTAGCGAGCACCAACAACCTAAGTTCCGAGTATATATAAGAAAATATCATATTTTCACCAACAAAGCAACCTCTTTGGGGATATGGAAGAACGCTTAATGTCGCACGGGTGAATTGTAGTAATGATAACTACGTAAGTAAGTAAGTAAAGACTTTATTTAAAGAGGGTGACTCAATTGTTGAAACAATCTTCCTTGAGGTCCTCTGCAAAGCAACATATGAACAAATATGTAAATGATTAATGAGCCGCGCCAAGCAAAAATGTATTTTCAGAGAGGACTCAAATCACACTTCTTTCCGCTCAGATAGAACACAGCTTTTATTGTTCGCGTGAAAAAAATTTACCTGAAACAAGGTTTTGCGTGTGTTATCGTCAAATTTTGATCGAATTTTACGCAGTGTATGGCAGACCAACAAGTTAGGCGTCGTCTAAGCGAAGGTGAGATGAATAGGGGCATTGGAATGCTTGAGGCTGGGTTGTCACAGAGGGAGGTTGCTCTAGTTCCTGGGATGACCCAGAGCGTTGTCTCAAGAATTAGGACTCGATTCCATTTGACTGAAAACGCAATGCATCAGCACGCCGGAGGTCGTGAACGCGCAACAACTCGAGCACAAGACCGATTTATCGCTCTACAGGCCCGACGTCATCGGTTCAACAACCCAAAAACGTTACGTAGCGACTTGCAGAACGCTACCGGCGTTCGTTTAAGTACGCAGACCATTAGAAATCGGTTGCATTAGAGTGGCTTGAGGTCACGACGACCTGCAATACGCATCCTATTGACACGACACCATCTTCAGGAGCGTTTAGAATGGGCATGAGCGTTTAAAAATCCGATTTTTTTTTCTTCAGTTATGGCCCTTTTGAAAATTTTGGAGGTTTAAGCTTGTAAGCAAGATAACTAAAAACTGTTTGAGCTATTGCCCTGAAACTTTACAAAATGGTTGGGGATGATGAGAAGATGAACTGATTAACTTTCGACAAAAAATCCATTTTGTTTTCTTGAGTTATGCCCCTTTGAAATTTTGCGCGTTTTAAGCTTGGAAGCAAGATATCTCAAAAAAACTGTTTGAGCTATTGCCCTGAAACTTTACAGGCTGGTTCAGGATGAACTGATTAAGTGAATTTTAATGCATTTGCATTTTTGGGGAACTTAATGCATGCTTGCTTAAGACAAGTTGCTCGCTTAATAGAGGTGGACACTAAGAAAGGTTTGACTGTATCTCTAAAAACTGTATGAGCCATTGTCCTCTCACTTTAAACACTGGTATGGGGTGATAAAGTCGTTTTCATGGATTTGTTCGAACTGTAACCATCCAAATTTTTCGAATTCATCTTTCGCATCTTCCATCGCGTCGTATGTCTCGCCGAATAATTTAAGTATTTTGACAGATGAAGATTCCGAACCCGACGGAACGCTTCCGCAAGCACCGACACCCAAGGTTGCTCATCATGGGCCCTCATCTAACAAAATTTACAACCTTAAAGTACTAAACATCAATTGTCAATCACTGGTCAACAAGAAAGCAGAGTTCCAAGCCTTACTTGACTTGCACAAACCAGATGTTGTGGTCGGTACAGACTCTTGGCTCACCCCAGAACACCATGACAGTGAATTCTTTTCTGCAGCTTTGGGTTACACTCCGTTTAGAGAAGATAGGGTTACAGACACAAAGGGAGGTGGTGTGTTTATACTTGTTAAGGACTCACTGTATGCAACCGAACAAAAGCAGTTTCAGACCAACTGTGAAATAATTTGGACTAAACTGAGCATTGTTGCAGCAAAACGACTTTATATTGCAGCAAACTATCGACCATAGAGAGAGTGACACACAAAGCCTAGATGAATTCAGAAAGTCTCTGGAATTGGTAAGTATAAAGAAGGGCAACACATGGATACTTGGAGACTTCAGCTTCCCCAAATTATCCTGGGACTCCGACCATATGGCATCCATCAAACCAGGATGCAGACTGCTCTCTGCATATAAAGACTTCCTCTCCTGCTTGGACGATTTTGGTCTTATTCAGATGATAAGTAAGCCTACTAGGGGTGATAACATTCTCGACTTGTTCCTGATATCAAATCACACTTTGGTAAACACAATCGAAATTCTTCCAGGCATCTCTGATCATGATATTAATTCTTCAACTGTTAGCGTCAAACCAAAATTGAACTGGCAAAAACCGAGATCAGTCCCTTTATTTAGGAAAGCTAATTGGGATGGTATTAAAACTTTTATGCAAGAAAAATGTTTTGAAATTTTGGGTAGCTTCCAAGATAGTACAACTGAGGAAATCTGGAATGCTTTCAAAAGTACACTAAATTCTGGAATTGAACAATTTGTACCAGCTAAAAATATCAGTAATAAAAGTAGTCTTCCATGGATTACTCAAGAGATTCGAAGACTTACAAGAAAAAGGGATAAATTGTATCAGAAACAAAAGACAGGGACAACAAAAGATAGGTATCACTTCAAGCAGGTCAAACATCTTGTCCAGGGCAAAATAAGACAGGCATACAACAATTATTTGACAGACATACTTGGGGCGGGTTTAGATGGGGAGGGCAAAAATTCTGCATTTTCAACAAAAAAAAACAACAACTTTTTTTCACTCATCAAAAACAGCAGACAGGATACACGGGGCATATCTACACTGAAAGATAATACAGATGGAACACACCATA
This sequence comes from Lucinisca nassula, assembly GCA_963580285.1. Lineage (NCBI taxonomy): Eukaryota > Metazoa > Mollusca > Bivalvia > Lucinida > Lucinidae > Lucinisca > Lucinisca nassula. Next base: position 85,473,028 of record OY757017.1, read on the forward strand.
GTGAAAATACTGTTAAGGCAAACCTTTTTAATCGCCAGTTCCAATCTGTTTTTACTCTCTTATCCCCACTCAGGCTAGAGCAGTTATGTACACAGACAATTCTAAATCTGTTTCAAGAAAATTTACCAGAAAATTTACAACCTCAGTTCCCTTCCATGCCGGAAATCAATATCGATCTAAATGGTGTTCTGAAACTTTTGGCAAACCTGAAACCGGATAAGGCTGCAGGCCTGGTTCAATCAAACCACTTGTTTTAAAAAGAACTGAGGGTAGAAATCGCTCCTGTTATCTGCCTGCTGTTTGAAAAATCGTAAGAAACTGGTCAACTACCTGCAGATTGGACAAAAGCTCAAGTTTGTCCCCTTTTTAAAAAAGGTGATAAAACTGACCCTGCCAATTATATGCCTATCTCCTTGACATGCATAGTATGCAAGGTGATGGAGCATATAATTGCATCCAATATTTCCAAATATCTGGCTTAGCACAATGTTCTTTATGAATTGCAACATGGGTTTCGTGAAAAAACGCTCCTGCGAAACTCAGCTTATTCAGCTTGTGGAAGATCTTGCAAGGCAGCTGACTTTGGGCAAACAAACCGACTTAGTACTTTTGGACTTCAGTAAAGCCTTCGATAAAGTTAACCATCTAAAACTATTGTATAAACTTTTAAATTTTGGCATAACCGGAAATACACTAAAATGGATTAAATCCTTCTTAAATGGACGTTCCCAAACTGTTGTACTAGATGGGGAGTCTTCAAATGGGGTACCGGTCACCTCTGGGGTACCCCAGGGTCAATCCTGGGCCCGCTCCTCTTTCTACCGTACAAAAATGACCTACCAGATAATATTCAGTCACAAGTTAGGCTCTTTGCGGATGATACCGCGATTTACTTGGCTGTGTCCAGCCCAGCAGATACACAAGTGCTACAGTCTGACCTTGAAAAACTTCAGCATTGGGAGCGAACCTGGGACATGGAGTTTAATCACAGCAAGTGTCAGGTAATCCATGTCTCTAGATCTAAAACGCCAATTAAGACCCAATACTTCATGCATGGTCAGGCACTGGAAAGTGTGGACTCATCCAAGTACCTTGGGGTAATCATCGACACAGACCTTAGCTGGAATTCACACATATCAAATATTACAGCCAGTGTAATCAGGACCCTCGGCTTCGTCAAAAGAAATGTTAAAACAAAAAGTCAGGAAATAAAAACGCTGGCATATAACACCTTAGTTAGGCCACAGGTAGAATATGCCCCGGCCGTTTGGAGCCCCTATACAAAAGAAAACATCAACAAGATTGAAATGTTGCAGCGTAGGGCAGCCCGTTGGGTCACAAATGATTTCTCCCCCCACAGCAGTGTTACAGACATGATGGGTGAGCTTGGATGGCGGTCACTTGAGCTCAGACACTATGATACGCGCCTTACAATGTTTTATAAAATCATTTACGATTTGGTCGCTATACCAGTTCCGCCACGGTTCGAACGCCTAACAACAAATACGCGTCACCACTCTCTGGCTTACAGGCAGATACACACCTCTGTCTCGTATTATTATTATTCATTTTTCCCTATGTCGGTTGTTCTTTGGAACAGGCTACCAGCTGATCTCGTCCTGGTTTCTGATCTTGACTCTTTCAAGTTAAAAGTCAGTTCGATAAACCACAGGCTCCCTGTTTTTATCCTGCTTTTAAACTCTCCTTACTAACACCCAAAATCTTTCATCTATGCTCACCTTCTTTTATTCTTTTAACTCTGCACTATCACACTTTTACTTCTCTTACTAACACACCATGCGCAACCATCCTAATAACACTCGGAAGAGGGTTCAGGATCATATAGAGATAGATAGATAAATAAATGACCTGATTAACTTCAGTTTTTCTTGTGTTATTTTCCTTCTAAAATTTCAGCATTGCAGCCAAATAAAAAAGATATCTTTACAAAGTAGAATAACCGAAAATAGTTTTAAAAAAAGTGCCTTTAATTTCTTTACATTACTAGAACAAAACGATGAACAGTAAAACTACTCGCTCACTGTATGTTAGAGCTATTAACGATAGTTTCTTATTTTTAAATTCGATGATACGACACTCTGTTACAAAAACGCTTCCCCTTTTTTGAGGTCCAAATGTTGGCGACGTTATTGCCATGGACACGTAACGTCGTTATGTCGCACAGGCGCGGAAGTGCCGGAACTGTAGGAATACATGGGATGCTGGAAATTAAGGTATATAGCTATCTGGGTGGAGTGCTTTTTGATAGTTTTAAAAGTCTGCTTCTAACCATTAACAATACTGTTTAATAAATGCATGCTTAATGAAAATTCTAACTTTGTTTTAATCTTAACAGCTGCTTTTGATTTTGTTCGCTTGTTTAAACTGAGGTTTAATGTCCCCGTTAACACTATTTAGGTCATTTAGGAGACGTTGCTAACAATTTTGTGGGACTTTTACCCGACATTAAGATGAAATGACATCTCCAGCCCTGCCACCCAATTTTACCTAAATAGTTTATATACATGGACTGTCCGACTCGCAGCACTTTGCCTTGGCAAGCTCAGACCTTCTAAGCGGGTTACCAGTACTTATGTGCGGTCGGTTTCAGCATTGAATGGAAGAACCATGCAGTATTCTATTAGGGCGGGTCCCAGCTAGTTTTGATATAACCCCAATTTATTTATTTATTTCGTTTCATCTTGATGTGGATAAAATTGGTCTGAGTCAAGATTCCAGTTTAAACACTGTATGTGAACTGTCCAAGTAAAGATTATCATTGTATTGTTTGACATGACGTCTTGCATGTGTGTGCTATTAACAAGTCACGTATTTTATCAGCCTGTCTTTCCGATCAGACAGAATGCACCTTTTATTGGCCGCATAAAAAACAAATCGGGTCAAAGAGCATCTATTTAGCGTAGAGTGAAAACGCTAACAAGATTTTGTCGTTACTCAAGATGGTATATAGCTTTGCTGTATACACATATTAGAAGTTTTTCCTTAGCGTGACATTTAATTACCATCACAAAAACACGCCTATAAAATTTTGCCCCCCCCCCCACCCCCCACCCCCGCCCCCATTTAACCCAATTTTTATACAGAAAACTGCTGAAAAATTTTCAAATATATTTGAAATACGTAGGCGTGTTTTCGTAGTTTGGTCATAGGCTATCAATTCACAAAGCGTGGATGGAGCGTGATAGCTCAGTGGTTAGTGTACTTGCCTCTGATGCTAGAGGTCCCGGATTCGATCCCCGGCAGCGGCGATAAAATTACGATGTCCGAACACGCTCCATTGGCATCATTTGCAGGGATGAATGTCAAAAAATGCACCGTTCTCCGGATCGGGACGTTAACTGGAGGCCCCCTGTGCAAGGAGAATCATCCCCTGTGCAGGTTGAAGATCCCTACCGTAATTACATGATTACTGTGTAGGCTTTCATCCTGCAAACCTGGAGTGTATGTAATGTAATGCGGTAATGGTCGATAGATAGATAGATAGATAGATAGATAGATAGATAGATAGATAGATAGATAGATAGATAGATAGATAGATAGATAGTAGATGGATAGATAGATAGATAGATAGATAGATAGATAGATAGATAGATAGATAGATAGATAGATAGATAGATAGATAGATAGATAGATAGATAGATAGATAGATAGATAGATAGATAGATAGCGAACACTCAGATCAGGATTCACAGTCTGCCCTGAAACTTTGTGTTGTCTTAAGACAATTTCTCTTGTTGCATGGCTACCCATTGTTTTTTACACAGTAGCATAACCAAAAAACATTTTCAAGTTATTTTGTTACAAAAAGTGTCGTTAATTTCTTTTAATTAGTAGAACAAAATGATGAACAGTAAAATCTACTTACTCATTGTGTATTAAGGTCATTAACGATCGTTTGCTAATTTTAATTGCGATAATTCGACTTTCTGATACAAAAACGCTGCTGCTACTTTGAGCTCCAAATGTTGGCGACGTTATTGCCATGGGCACGTAACGTCGTAATGTCGCGCAGGCGCGGAAGCGCCGGAACAGTAGGAATACGTGGCTTGCCGGATATTTTGATATATAGATATCTAGGCGAAGTGCTTTTTCGAAACCTTTAGAGAACATGTTTCTTTACATTAGCTATACTGCTTAATGAACGCATTTTAGTGAAAATTCTCACTAAGGTATTTTTACTTGTATTCATCATTTACTTTCGCTATATTCCCAGTTATTGCCTTTCAATTTGACGTGGATAAAGTTGGTCCAGATCAAGAAACCAGTGTGAACATGGTATGTGAGCCGTCTAAGCGAATATGATCAAAGAGATCCTTGATATATAATAACGTGTAATCATCATATAAACAGGTCCGTGCGATAATAACCCGTCTAAACCCCTTTTAATATAGAGAAAACTGGGGTTTACATGGATAAACACTATTTTCCTTATTTCTGCTTCAAGGCATAGGTTGTTAGATAGGTCATTGAGGCGGTTCTAACGAGCACCCACAGCATATGTTTCGAGTATATTAAAGCAAATATCATATTTTCATCAGTAAATAAGAGGTGATGGCAATGCTGAGGAATCGATACAATTAACCCATAGCTCCCAGCAGTGACACCAAAGGGAACGAAACAAAAACATGAAATAACCTGACCCTAATGGAAACATCAATAAGGACATAAGGACAGTTACTTTCCCACAAAATGGCCAAAAAAATAATACAAGCGATACACACACTCAAAGACAAGCCACAACAAAATAAACCGCGACAGAAGCACCGCCTTGGAACGGTCAGTGAAACCAATTCCACTCGGGAGGACGTGGGGGAGGTGTTTAAATCGATTAACCAATCGAACCTCGCTTTATACAGAGAAAACTGGAGTTAACATGGCGAATTACTATTTTCTTATTTCTGTTCTAAGACATAGGTTGTGGGTACTCGTTAGAACCGCCTCATATACTCGGCGGTTCTAGCTAGCGAGCACCAACAACCTAAGTTCCGAGTATATATAAGAAAATATCATGTTTTAACCAACAAAGCAACGCGCCCCCGCCCATAGGGGCTTGAAAAAATATATGGGCCGCATGATGCTTCCACGCAGAGCTGATTCCGGTCCGCACACTAGTACTGGTAAACCACTTAGAGGATCTAAGCCTGTCCAGGAACCGCGGTGAGAGGCGGACCGTCCATGCTAATAAACCCTATTGGTTTCATTGGGCGACATGGCTTAAAGTGTCATTTCATCTCAATGTCGGGTAAAAGTCCCACAAAATTGGAAGCAAAGTCTCATAAATGACCTTTACAGTGTTGACGGGGACGTAAAACCTCAAATCAAACAAAACAAACAAAACCAACAAAGCAACCCCTTTGGGGATATGGAAGAACGCATAATGTCCACGGGTGTGTTGTAGTAATGATAAGTAAAAGTAAGTAAGTAAAGACTTTATTTAAAGAGGGTGACTCAATCGTCGAAACAATCTTCCTTGAGGTCCTCTGCAAAGCAAAATATGTACAAATATGTAAATGATTAATGAGCCGCGCCAAGCAAAAATGTATTTTCAGAGAGGACTCAAATCACACTTCTTTCCGCTCAGATAGAACACAGCTTTTATTGTTCGCGTGAAAAAAAAAAAACAACAACGTTAGGTCAACGATTATCTATATAGAGCAGAATGAAAACACTGCTTATGAGATTGTGTGATTACACCTTTGCTGTACGACCGTGTCAGAAGTCACAATTTTGTCTGTTACGGCTCTTAATAAACACATCGATATAGCACAAAGCGAAGGCTCAGATCAGACTGCGCAATATGCGCAGTCGGCTGATCAGGGTCCTTGCGATGCATATGTGCCCGAATACTTACTTTTGTTTGTCGTCGCGAATCATTTATATATAGAGTTTTTTGTTATTGTTATTATTATTATTATTATTATTATTATTATTATTATTATTATATCCAAACAAGCCACTATGTCTTAATGAGAAAAAAAAAGTTTTTTTGCTCTCTTTTGGCTTTACAATGCAAAATAGGATCAACAGTTTCAATTTTAAATTATTTTGTTACTAACATTGACTTTAATTACAGTAAAATAGAACAGAATGCAATGACGAGGAATCGCTAGAAATAACACACAGGTCCCATCAGAGAGGGCACCGAAGAGAAAGAAACACAAACATGAAATAACAAGACCCTAATCAGCGGAAAGCCAAAAGGACAGTTCAGTTCCCACAAAATGGCCAATTGCCTATCCAAAACAAAAAATATAAGCGAAACAAAGACTCAAAGACAAACGACCAACCATGACAAAAATAATCCGAGAAAAATAAACCGCCTTGGAACGGTCAGTGATGACGAATTCCACTGGGGGTGGGGTTGCTTAAACAAATACTTCGTTCACCTCCTAACTCATCAGTGCAACATCTCCGAGAACACAAAAATCAAACGAAACAACGGTGAGGACTCGAGAGCAAGAAACAACTGAAATGCTTGAGCAAAAGGAAACCAACAGTGGGACCCCGATGGGCCCGACCAGAGACAGAGCATCAGGAACCAACCAGCATTACATAAAATTAAATTAAAACTACTCACTCATTTATGCTTTAAGAGTGTAAATGGTCATTTGCTAATTTTAAATGCGATACTTCGACACTGTGCAATAAAAACATTACTGCTTTGAGCTCCAAATGTTGGCGAACACAAAACGTTGTAAGGTCGCGCAGGCGCGGCATCACAGTGACTCGCAGTGCAAAGAAAAAGGTATGTTTATTAAACAACAACATGAGTTTCGCAATGTGGCAGAGCAGGTTCGAGTTCTTCGAAATCATGAAAGAAAAGGAATTCTGCTATTAGTATGTCTTTATCATGCTGTTCATATGCGCTTTCTACCGTTTTTGTATTATCCTCAGCTCTGGCTAGATTGTCTGAGTGCACAGCCTTAAAGGCACAGAGGTCGGTAAATGGGCCGCTATTCACGTGATGCCGAAAATGCACGAGAAGTTTACGAAAGCCGACCTATTAGGCGATAGCATCAGCTAATTTATTCCTTGCATAAAGGTTAGTCTCATGTCAAATTGTTCGCACTATACATGATCAAGCGTATTATGTAGTGTTTCATCCACTGGTTCATATTTAATTTCTTTTTATGTTATTATCTGTTTTACTTGTTGGGCTAAAAGGAAGAATCTGATCAGATTTTTTGCCCCCGCCCATCGGGGCTTGAAGAAAAAGATGGACTGCATGATGCTTCCACGAAGAGCTGAAACCGAACACAGACGAGTACTGGTAAACCGCTTTGGGGATCTAAGCCTGCCCAGGCAGAACGGTGTGAGTCGGTCCGTCCATGTTTGTAAACTCTATTGATTCATTGGGCGGGCTTGAGATGTCATTTCATCTCAATGGCGGATAAAAGTCCCACAAAAATTGGAAGCAACTTCTTCAAAATGACCTATTCAGTGTTGACGGGGACGTTTAACCTCAAATCAAATAAAAGCAAACAAACTGATCAGATTTTGTGGATACGCAAGCTGACCTGAGCCTTCTTGGGGTGCACAGACTCGAAGAGCGCTTTTCGGCTGACGTGGCCCAATTAATTAATGTATAACAATTAGATATTGACATTATGTTTTTACCGCGTTCATGTGTTTTAATGGCATTCAAATTAGTTTTATTCGCGGTTTGTTAACATATGGACATATTTTCGTAAGACAGTGGCAACAAAAATGAAAACATATTAGCAATACACACACCCAAAGACAAACTATAACAAAAATAAACCACGACAGAAGAACCACCTTGGAACGGACAGTGAAAAGCATTTCATTGGTGGGCTTTATTCGATTTTACGCCATTACGCAAACACGCCTATACAAATACATTGCCACCTTTATCGCCGAGAAATGAAAATCTTAAGATGAACAATTGTGATGTTTTACTGATTTCTGCTCAAAATATAGATTGTGGGCACTCGTTAGAACCGCCTCGAGGCGGTTCTAACGAGTACCCACAATCTATATTTTAGAGCAGAAATCAGAAAAATAAGGTATACCCCCGGAAACCCCAGTTTTACTATATAAAAGTGAGGTTCAAGGGGGTCAAAATTATATAGGCGTGTTTTCGTGATGCGACCGCAGTCCTCGCCCTTACTTATCTCCCGATTTAGACGAATGATATGTTCCGTCCACATGAAAGCCTCTTAACTCATCAGTACAACATCTCCGTGAACACAAAAATCAAACACTCCCAGAGATGGAACAACGGTGAGGACTCGACAGCAAGAAAACACTGAAATGCTGGAGCAAAAGAAAACCAACAGTTAGACTCCAGAGACAGAGCATCAGGCTCCAACCAACACTTCATAAAATTAAATTCTAATTTTCAGTAAGCCTTTACGCTGGAACCGTCATAGAATCTGGGACCAGACCCAGAGGCGTCCAATTAAAGTGGGAAGCAAAGTTGTCAACTATGATTGGGTTAAATACCATGCATGCAGTCTGTCGTATAGCATTTATGTTGTACCCAATCTTTTTATATCGAAGATGATTTTACGAAATTGGGTGCTGAAGCCAGAGCAAGTATATATTTTTCTAGATTTATATACTAAGTCACCACAAAATTCGGTTTCTGATAGACCTTGTTGCAGCAACATTGAATTTTGAAATTAAATCAGAATGACGTCTATAAAATTTTGAAAAGGCTTTGCGTAGTTTATGGTACCGATAACCCTGATTAAGAAGCTTAGCAGTTAAGAATTTATTACGAGTGCTGAAGTCGGTTACATGACTAGACACTCTGACAAATCGAATTAATTGCGAAATATAAACGTCATAGAACGCCGCACGAGGTACATCACCACCCAAGAAAGGAAAATTTACAATCTCAAAATCACAATAATCGCGTTTATCATAAATTTTGCAGGAAGCAATTCCATCTACAATAGATAGTTGTAAATCAAAAACCGGGGTCTCTGTATAAGAAGAATTTGCTTTATTTAACTGAAGTTCTAGGGGGTAAATTTGACTGACCAAACCATCGAAATAGGTATTGTCAATATTTAATAAATCATCCAACAATCTAGAAGTCGAGCTAAAGGCTTCAATGATTTCAAATTGGTTTTCACGGAAAGGGACATCATGAAATCTCTTTCATTACAGAACAAGAACAGATCAGCCACAAGGGTTGCGCAATTCGTACCCATCGGAATACCCACAATTTGTCTAAGTAACTTCGTACCAAATCTAATATGAATTTTGTCAAGCAGTAAGGTGAGAGCTCCACACACATTCTGACGTGACCATAAAGTATAATTCGTTTGCTCTTTAGAAGTGAAAAAAGCATTTCTTACATTACATGCAAGATAAAGGTAATCTTCACTATGAAATGCCCATTCAATTAAATCATTAAGTTTTTCTTTTATAAGAATATGAGGAAGTGTAGTGTTAAGGGTGGAAAATCATAAGTAGACAGTCTTGAAGCACGCACACGTCTGGATTTCCATTTATTAAAAACTTCATTAGAAATTTTTATAGACCAAAACAGATTCCTCCCTAATTTGTCGAAGACTTTGTCACAATATTTAAACACATGTTTTTGATGGCAGTAAAAGAGGAAGTTAATATTAAATTTGGCAAGTTCAGTGGGGGTACAAGCGCATGAATTTACAATAGACCATTGTCTTTTATGAAGTTTAGATAACCAATAGGAAGCTTGCCTTGGCCTTCTGTAACATATACAACAAACTTGGTGGCTGAATGACAAATGTGGTCATCAACTCCAGCCAAATGCTGCAGTTCATAGTCCTTGGTACCGCCAAGCACTTGCTGAAGAGTGTTAACATAGTGGAGCCGTCAAACAACGACGACATCGTCAGTGACCTTGTCTGCTGCAGCCAAATGAACTTGTATATTGAAATTATGTTTACACAGAAATTGGGTTTAACGACACAGAAATTGTGCTTTAAACGGCACTTAGATTATTTTTTTGAGCTCGTCAGTATACGGCATCCAAGTTAGCAGGCAAAAGTGGGCTAATAACGGACCGACATGCCCTTGAAAAGTATTGTAAAGGTAAACGGACTAGCTCGACATGGCCTTGACAGATTTTTGTTTGTTTGTTTGTAATAGAGTGTAACGGCCCAGGCAACACTTTATGTCATGTTTGAGCCGGTCAGTTTACCTATCCACACTTTTTCTGGGCAGGCTTATACGTACATGTAAGTGGTTAATCAGTACAGTGTACATTCTTTCGCTAGAATCTGACAACTGTCCTTCTTGAATCAGGGGAAGGGAGAGAATGACTGTAGAAAAGATTTCATGATCAACCTCCACGAAAGAATGTTGCCGACCCCGGCAGGTATTGAACCCGCGACCTCTTGATCACCAGTTAGACGCGCATCCGATTGATCTACCGAGGCCGGCCATTGTTGACTGGTAGGTCGAGAACCAAACCAATGTTGAAGAAACGTATGCTGTGTGTACTCAAACGATTAGTCATTTCTAATGAGTACACACAACATACATTTTAACCCATTTCAGACTGGAAACCCCTAAACTGGTACCGTAGCAAACAGTGCAGGCCCAGATCAGACGCCGCAGAACGCGGCGTCTGATCAGGGCCTCCACTGTTTGCTAAAAGTTCAGCCTTTTTCCAAATAAATTTTGAAGAAAACACAACCTGTCACCCCTAAATTTTGAAATGGACTCCTGTTATATATAAGGAGGAAGATTCCATTTGGTACAAAAAGGGTTAAGAAAAGCCCTCCAAATTATCCCTAAATATTTATTACCTGGAGCTGTGGAAAGAATTTATTATGGGCTCACGAAAATGTTTGCATCAACCATCTATGTTAATTATTTTGAAGTTTCGCGGTAATGTATTGTAGTCTGGTTAAAAACCGCCCTTCTCGTAAATAGAGAATACCAGGTGAGTGTCTTACGATATCAAGTTTAGAAGGCAAGGCTTCGAGAACGCTTGTAGAATTGCGAGGCTTGCTGAGCGGTTCTACATGCGTTCTCGAAGCCGAGCCTGATAAAATTAATATCAAATGACACGAATCAGGTATTCTATTTATCAGTCTTTCCCCTTGTACATTCTTAAATTAACAATTTGCGATCAGTTATTGATGGTCTTCAGTGCGTCCCAGCATTCTAGCGATCGATATTTTAGTATCAGCTGACCATATTTTCCTATGATAATTTTTAAAGTATTTTTTTTTTTTCATTTTTCCCAGAAAAAAATGACATTTTTGTCATTTTTCCAGTTGTCCGGTTAATTCATTAAAGTGGAATGTCGCGCTGACGTGATAAGCTCACTTGTCCTGAGATAGCATATCTTTATCAGGCCAGTGCGTTACAATGCAATATATATAGGGGGTAACTAATAAAATGCATTTGTGGGTCGATTGGGTGTCAGTTGACCCAAAGTAACAAAGCACCAAAACTCTTCAATGCTGATGTCCACGTGACATTCAATGATTTGTAGGAAAGGGTTATTTATGAGCTGAAATCATGTGTTAGGTTTGACAAACAATTTAAACCAGATCAGACGCCGCGGATCTGACGCGGCGACTGATTTTGGTCTACACTGTTTGCTTACAATGCAGGAGTGTAAGGGTTAAAATGTTAACAGTGTAAGTCATAGTACAGGATCATTTTTCCAAATAACACTCTAGAGACGATAGACCCACCAGTCGGCCCCCGCCCATCAGGGCTGGAAGAAGTATATGGGCTGCACGACACTTCCATGCAGAGCTAAATCCGACCCGCATACGAGTACTGGTAAACCGCTTAGAGGATCTTAGCCTGCCCAGGCAAAGTGGTGCGAGTCTATGCTTATAAACCATATTGGTTTCATTCGGCGACAGGGCTTGAGATGTCATTTCATCTCAACGTCGTGTAAAAGTCCCAAACAATTGGAAGCAACGTCTCCAAAATGACCTTTACAGTGCTGACGGGGGCGTTAAACCTCAAATCAAACAAACACACAAACACAATAGACCCACCAGTGCTGCTAGTACTTTGATTTCTAATAGTCACAGAAAACCAGACACATTTACATATAACTGAGATTTTTTAAAATGATAAATGTATTCAAAAACTATAGTATAGAAATTAAGAAAATATATTTGCTAATTGCACTTTGCCATTTATGTGTTGATGAGAGACAGTATCACAGTATGCTATCACAGATGTCAAGTCTTGTCTTGTAATATTCTAGACATAAAACATGGCTCTTCGCTGTCTCAGCCTCTTAACTGCATCGCTAACAGAAGGGCCCGCCTCCATCTCTACGTTCAGCTCGTGCAGTCTTAGCTGAAGGAGACACTCTAGAAGACTTAGATGATCTACCCAGTAGTTTACTAACAGCTTTCTTCAACTTTCCTGAAATGAACACATTTAGTTTCAGTCAGATTGCTGATATTTGTCCTGCCTTCTTCAAAAATAATAAAAGCACCGCAAACATTGACACCCAATTAATGCAGGCAAATAAGATGAATTTTCAGATGTTTCTGGAGCTGATAAATGGGACAGCCTTGTTACAATCGGTGACAAGAACCTCCTATATTTCTTGGTATTCAAACTAATTATTTTCCACTTGATACCGAAACTACAGAGACCAAAAACACAACTATAAATCGTTAAAACCTCGATCATTTGATAAAGCAAATAAACTTATATTTTTGCTGAAATAATGTGAGTAGCTTTTGCAAAGGCAAAAGCTACTCACATTTTCCAGCAAATATTGCAGAATATTGGATACTGTAATTGCTAGAACTTATAACAATTAACGGTCCCCGCAATCGGGGCTTAAAGAAATAGATGGGCTGCATGATGCTTCCAAGCAGAGCTGAAACCGACCGCACCGGAGTACTGGTAAACCGCTTAGAGGATCTAAGCCTGCCCAGGCAAACCGTCCATGCTTATAAACCCATTTGGTTTAAGCAACGTCTCCAAAATGACCTTTACAGTGTTGACGGGGACGTTAAGTCTCAAACAAAACATAACAATTTGACCTTTAACAAGCTTCTTAAGATAACAACTGGGTCCTGAAATACAGGCCAAATCTTTTTTGTCAAACTTATCAAGGGCAGATAACTCAAAAGTGGAATAGCCAGAGTAGCAGCCCTTAGCAACTTTATAGTAATGTGAGAAAAAAATTGAAGAAAAAAAAACATGTTATCGATCGGAAACTAAGTGATGACGGATGGACAGCCATCGATCGTATGGTGTAACGATACCCCACCAAAATTGTGTGACGGGAATAAAATCATGTCGACACTGGAGACAGACAATAACAACAGTGACCAATTTGCTCCTCATCAGGCTAATCGCAACTTAACACCAGGGGGGCAAATTTTAAAAATAGGTACAAACAAAGGCTCCTAGTGTAAACACAGACTTCATCCTGAATGTTAATGTAACACTGACGTATCGAGTATTATGCCCCAGCAAAGGTTGAAGGGTTCCGGTTAAATCTCATTAGAGTACCTGAAGAAGGCAAAAACAAACGATTTCGAGTAGCTTAAACTTTATCCTGCTGAATAAATAAATTAGCCACATCCCTTTTCTGTCTATCAACCAATCAAGTTACTTTGTATAATGTAATCGTTCAGTTCACAAACTGCATGACAAACAGTATACATCCTGATCAGATACCTGCTTCAGAAGCTCTCTGGTCTGGATCTTTACTGTTTGCAAAGGTAGGGTTGTCATGTTGAGCGGGATAGAGGTTAACCATTGAACAACAATACAAAAACCCTTGAGCCGGCCTCGGTGTCTACGTCGAATTCGCGTCTGACTGGTGAATAGGGAGGTCTCTGGTTCGATCCCCGCCTGGTCAGCAGCATTGTTTTGCGGAGACTGCTAATAATATATTTTCTACGGTCATTCTCTTCCTTACGCTGAATCAAGAAGGGAAGTTATCCTTGGGGGGAAAATGTGAGCACTGTACTGGATAACGACTTATATATAATTACCGGCATTCCCTCCCTTCCCCTGACAAAATTTATTAAGAAAGCAGAATGGTCAGTTTTTGCACCACGGTACTTGCTAACCGCATATGTATAAGCCTGTCCAAGTAAAGTGTGGTTAGGGTAAAATGACCGGCTCGATATGACCTTAATAGTATTATCTAGGTCGTTTAACTTCAAACCAAACAAACCAAAAACTGAGGAAAAAAAAGAAATTAGTCCAGCTTAAGGGGAATGGATATACCTTCAGGGGAGGCAACTCCTGCAAAAGTATTTTTGTCTCCCATGTCAATAGGGGTCAACTCTTAAAGGAAAGAATTTTCTCGTTTCCTTTAAGGGTAGACCCTTTTTTCAGCGGGACAGGGCTTATAGAAAAGCAAACATGAAGTCCCGGAAGATGTCTACCTTTGAAAAATGGCGGAAAATCTGCCAGGTGTTCCCATTCCCCTTAAATCTAGCTTGATAAGGGTTCTGCTAACTTTCAAATTCTTAATACACTTAATCTGGAAACTTACTGATTCTACCACGTTTGGCAGGCACCATCTCTGCAGTAATCTGCTGGCCCTGTTGAATATTGTCTGGACGACACTCTGAAAAACCATCGTGCGACTGTCCGTCCAGCCAGTTCTTCAACGGAGATGTGTCATCACTATCCTTTGATCCAGAACTTGGCGTTTGAATAATGACGTTGTTACCTCCCTTCCATTATCTACCTTGGTAGATCATATGCATAGCTTCTAGGTTTATAAACACTCTCTGACAACTGCGTCAGGGAGTCGACTCTTTGGCTCAGGGGTAAGAGCAGTGGACTGTCACCCGAGCGGCCTGGGTTCGAATCCCACCATAGGCGGGGATTTTTTCAGGCTATGCATCTTTCCTTTGTTACGGCTTTCAGGTCGTAAGATGGGGGCTCGTCCAAAATGCCAGAATTGGCTTGTGCCGAAGTTGGCATCCTTCACGTCATCATAAATGATGACTTCCTTGAAGAGGGGGTGTGTTACCTCCCTTCCATTATCTACCTTGGTAGATCATATGCATAGCTTCTAGGTTTATAAACACTCTCTGACAACTGCGTCAGGGAGTCGACTCTTTGGCTCAGGGGTAAGAGCAGTGGACTGTCACCCGAGCGGCCCGGGTTCGAATCCCACCATAGGCGGGGATTTTTTCAGGCTATGCATCTTTCCTTTGTTACGGCTTTCAGGTCGTAAGAACGTTCACTTCAATAGGAAGTTCGAGTGTTTCCATTTCATCACTATTGGGTACTACATCACTGGTACTAGGTACTCTCTGAAATAATAGAAATGTCAACGTTCACACTACGGACTTGGTCCGACTCCACTGAATTTGTTCCAGCCAAAACTGATATTACATGAGGTTGATTAGGATCAAACTGAATGGATCAACTTGGTCCATAGTGTAAACGCAATTTGATCCGGATCAGCTGAGTCCATATGTATTGTATGAGCCCAGTTTGATATGGATTTTTGTCCAGTATTTTTTACGTCATATACATGCATAAACTTACTCCGTCTACCTTTGGATTCGATAATATGAGATCGTAAACACTTTATTTTGCGCTATCTGACGCAAACATAGACTGCGGACATCGCGTGTAGTTTAATAGCTCTTGTATTTACCCTGCCAGCCCAGAACAGTGGGCCACCGTCGGACCGACATCGATAGTCTCGCGTTATTACGCCCAAGACTAGCTTAAAAGAATGTTTTCCTCATTATATACACTTCATGTACAGTAAAATTCCTATATTAAAACCACCTTTGGGACTGTTCAAAAGTGGTCTTAAAGACCACTTTTGAACAGTTCCAAAGGTGGTCCTTGACCAGAGGACACTGTGGGCAGACCACTAAAAAAAGATCAAGTGTATCCTTCAAAGTAATCGTTTTAAAGCAGAATTACTCTTTATTTTAGATGGTCTTAAAGCGAAATTTTACTGTATATGAAAGCGGATTGCCTAAAACAATCATATGAAAGATTTATGTGACGCAATCTGCTGTTGTTGTTGGAAAAATAAAAATCGGCCCTCGATGAGCGACAAGATCCTACAGTATATATTTGCAACACGCAACACTATGACCTTGTCCGGAACAGTCCTCCGTGGGCGCACACTGTCCGTGTTGGGGACATTGCAGTTACACTTATAGAATATCAACACTAAACTAACTTTTAATAAACGACGACTGTTATTCGCTTGACCCAAATGAAGAGAATAGAACACGATACATTTAAATTAATATGCAAAGATAACCCAAATTTTATGGTTTTCTGTATCTACAACTGCTAATTTCCAGTGTCCCCACCACGGCCACTTTGTTCCGGCGAACGACTGCTCCCTCGAGCGACATCATGTTGTGTGTTGCAAATATACCCTACTCACAAGATCGGCCCTTCATGTGAGAAATCTTAAGCGGCCCACGATGTGAAATGTAATAGACCACGATGTGAAAATCGACCCTCAATTAGGGACAAGCCCTCGATTAAGGACCGGTTATCAATCTGAGTCCTACATAATTTCATTGGGACATATTGTACCTTCTGAGATTGTGATCAAAATTGTTATTCAGTAAGTATTCGAAGGGTGATCGAACCTTTGTCCCCATAGAAAACATTCTCCTTACGGATATTGTTACGAGCCAAGCGTAGCAGAAAAAATATTAAAGCAAATCAGCAAACAAGTCTTACGAAAATGTAACAAAATTTATTTACAAAATATTTGAATTGAAATAAACACAAATCCACGTAACTGCGTACTTTAAATATTTTTAATATCCTGTTGTCAGATCCCACAGAATAAGCACTAGGTCCAAAATGAATAATAATCCTTAGTAATCCAACACAGAATATAGAATAAAATTTATAAAACTGCCAAAAATCTTTATACTTATACTTAGTGACCATTCTAGAACCCTTTGAAAGAAATTTACTCAAATGCTAAAAATAATGTGATCTAGAAATTTATGGGTTAGTCTTTAATCTCTTTTTTTTTGTGAACAAAATATTTACCAATTATTGTCATTCTCTGGCTCATTTTCTAGACATTAAGTTAGTAAACAAATTCCATTGGGTAAATGTGAGAATCAGAAAAAATCTTAAAATCTTAATACACAACAATGTGTTTAGTAATCAAAATAATTTTCTGTGGTCTCCATATTATTTCTGAGTTTCCAACACACTTGCAAAAAAGATTATATAAATCCGGTACCTTACCTGTGGAGTTTTGAAGTGAGCAGTTTTCTTTGCCACTACAAAGCCATCATCTAGCTGAGTGACCTGTGATGAAACTTGGTCTCCACTGACGCTGTCAGGAGACCACTTGACCACTTCTTCTACGTCATCGAAGCTGACGACTGAAATGTACAAAAGATGAAATTAGCTCAGAGGTCAGAGGAACAGAGAAGGTGAGCATATGCGTATCACTGCTTACGTTTATTACGCATTTGTGTGATAAAAATTAACCCCTGAGATGGAAATAAAACAACAGCTGAGAATGTCGTCTGTTTATATCGTCTACTGCGTCTTCTTGCAAACTTTTAAAACAGTTTTTTTTTTCATACGGACAAACAGTATGGACACTGATCAGGAGCAGTCTGATCTGGTTCCACACTGTTCGCAACAATGATTTTTAAAACTCCAGCAGACAACAAAGCGGATGACTATTCTTATGATTGACAACTCAAGGGTTAAAGATCTACTAGGAGGTAAACCCGCTCTTTTCATAGCAGAGAAGCTACTCTTAAGCTACATAGGACGTATATAATCCTCAACCCTTTAGCCCCGGGCCGGCTACGGTGGCTTAGTCGGATGTACGTCTGGCTGTTGATCAGGAGGTCGCGGGTTCGATCTCCGCCAGAGCTGGCAACATTCTGTCGTAGAGATTGATCATGAAATATTTTCTGTTGCCGGGCAACTGTCATTCTTAGGGCACTTACGTATAAGGGCAATTTTTAGCGCAAAGAATGTGCACTGTACTGTTAATCGCTGCTCAAGCAAAAAATGAGCTTCCCCATACGACCTAAATAATGTTGACTGGGTCATCAAACTACAAACCAAGCCGAATTCCATTTGCTTTGGATAGGTCATTTTTATTTTTAGGGCTGTTGGATAATTTATATGTTGTAAGCTTTATTAAATTTTCTGTACTTCAAACAAACAATGTAGACCCTGATCAGACGCCGCGCTCTGTGGCGTCTGGTCTGGGACTGCACTCTTTGTCAATTTCCTTTTTACGGATGCTGGCATACTTGGATTAAAGAATGTGATTTTATATTCAAACACAGCGCGCCTATATAGGCAATGGAAAACAACTGTGTTTTATTCTACAACAAATCACAGCAAGGGAGAGCGTGACGAGTGACGTCATTAAAAACTGCAAATTGATGACGTCATTAGTCGATTTCCTTGACGTTAGACGGTGTAACGTCATTTTCTCGCATCGAAAACGTTAGAATAGTATATAAATGCATGTGTTTCAGTCGATAATTTTAGCGGGATTTCTTCTAACAATGGCGAACAGTTGTGAGATTTTGAAGGAAACAACAGCATTATTGCCGATTTCAGCCTGTTAGAATCGAAATAGATCAGCTCTAGTTTGTGATTTGTTGTGTAATAAATCACAG
Organism: Lucinisca nassula; assembly: GCA_963580285.1. Taxonomy (NCBI): domain Eukaryota; kingdom Metazoa; phylum Mollusca; class Bivalvia; order Lucinida; family Lucinidae; genus Lucinisca; species Lucinisca nassula. Next base: position 85,491,633 of record OY757017.1, read on the forward strand.
TTTGTCGGTCAGTTGTAAGTAGACAAATCACGCGCGCTACGCGCTTGTGATTTGTCTACTTTACAACTGACCTCCAAACTGTGATTTATTACTCAACAAATCACAGTTAGAGCTGATCTATTTCTTAAACAATTAGTCCTTTGCATATAGCTGATTTTTTAGATTTTTTCTTAAACGAAGTCAAAGGTAAAAGAAGGGTCCGGTCTTACGCGTGACGCGCTATCAAAGACTGCTCATCTCAGTTTTAATTAATCAAAAGTCTGTTGAAATGTCACCGATGTTTGAAGTTAAGGTGAACGGATCCACCATTTTTACAAGAAAGACAACTTACATACTGGAATCGACTCTTAAGGGGAATAGGTACACCTTCAAGGGAGGCAACTCCCGCGAAATATTTTTGTCTCCCATGTCAATAGATGCCAACTCTTAAAGGAAGGAAAGCATGTGCTCTTTCTTTTAAGAGTAGAACCTTTTTTCCGTGCGATAGGGCTTATAGAAAAGTGAACAGGAAGTCCCGAAAGTTGTCGTCCTGTTAAAAATGTCGGAAACCTCTGCCAGGTGTTCCCATCCCCCTTAAGGTAATACAGTTGCTCCCAATGATCTCTATTTTATTTGCAAATAGAATCTTACTGGGAAAGTGACAAACTATTTTTAAAAGTGGTACCTCCATAAAACAGTTGTCCATTTCGCTAAATTGGCATTGTTGCATCATACAATATTATATAAAAAAAAAAAAAGATAAATGATAAAAATAAAATACCTGCTTTAGTAGATATTCCAAGATATTTTAATTTTAGGATTTTCTTTGCTTGCTCTGAAAGTAGAAAAGAAAATAGCTTTATCATCAATGTTCACTTATTAACCCGTTTGGTTTCATTGGGCGGCAGGGCTTGATATGTCATATTGATAAATATTTCAATGTCGGGTAACAGTCCCACAAATTTGAAATCTACGTCTCCAAAATAACCTATATGTTGTTGAGGGTGACCCACAAATCAAACAAAACCAAATTTCAATGTCCATTGAAAAAAAGTTAGTAGGTGATGAAACCACGGCGTTTTATAATTGGGGCGCCAACTGATATTGGCTATCAGATGGGCAAGGCCTGCTGTCCATGCAGCAGGAAAAGGTAAGAGAGGGAATGTTGTCACTTCTTCAGTTTCTACACTTCCTTTTATTTTCCTCTTTCTCGCCTGTCCTTCACTTTAATCTTCTTATTTGTTTTCAAAACTGGGTCCTCGGGCTTCTTTATACCGAACAGCAAAGACTCAGATCAGACTGTGCACATGCGCAGACTGATCTGATTCTTTGCTGTTCGCATCTGTCCGAAAACATATGATCTCATACAGCGGTTCATTTATAGGTCAGAGAAGCCAGTACGTCTCTATGTCAAAACTACATTTAGTTTTGAATTATTTTGTTACTAAAAATGCCTTTAATTTCTTTTAAATACTAGAGCATAATGATGAACAGTAAAATCTACTCACTCATTGTGAATTGAGGCTGTTTACGATCGTTGGCTAATTTTATATGCGATAATACTACACTCTGATCTAAAAACGCTGCTAATGCTTTGATCTCCAAATGTTGGTGACGTTATTGCTATGGACACGTAACGTCGTTATGTTGCGCAGGCGCCGTAACTGTAGGCAAATGTGGCCTACTAGAGATTTTTGTATAAAGCTTTGTTTATTTGGTTTGTTAGTTAACGTCCCCGTCAACACTGTATAGGTCATTTTAGAGACGCTGCTTCCATTTTTCTGGGGCTTTTACCCGACCTTGAGATGAATGACATCTCAAGCCCTGTCGTCCAATGAAACCAATAGAGTTTATAAGCATGGGCGGCCCGACTCGCAACGCGTTGCCTGGGCAGGCTTAGATCCTCTAAGCGGTTTACTAGAGCTCGTGTGCGGTCGGTTTCAGCTCTGCGTAGAAGCATCATGCAGTCCATCTATTAGTTCAATCCACGATGGGCGGGGTCGTTTGGTATATAGCTATCTGGACGGAGTGCTTTCTCTACAGATTTAGAGAAGCTGCTTCTAGTCATTAACTATACTGTTTAATGAATACAATTAAATGAAAATTCTAACTGAGGTTTTTCTTCTTGTTTTCATCTTAACAACTACTTTGTATTTTGTTTGGTTGTTTAAACTGCGGTTTAACGTCCTCGTCAACACTATGTGATCATTTTGGAGCCGTTGCTTCCAATGTTGTGGGTATTTTACCCGACATTGAGATGGAATGACATTTCAAGCCCCTGCCGCCAAATTAAACCAAAATAGTTTATATGCATGTTTATTAAAAGTGCTTTTAATTTCTTTACATTACTAGAACAACGATGAACGATAAACAGTAAAATCTACTCACTCATTGTGTATTAGAGCTATTAACTCTCGTTTGCTAATTTTAAATGCGATAATTCGACACTCTGTTATAAAAACGCAGCTGCTACTTTCAGCTCCAAATGTTGGCGACGTTATTGCCATGGACACGCAACGTCGTTATGTCGCGCAGGCGCGAAAGCGCCGGATTTGCATCAACCATCTATGTTCATTATTTTGAAGTTTCGCGGTAATGTATTGAAGTCTGGTTAAAAAACGCCCTTCTCGTAAATAGAGAATACCAGTTGAGTGTCTTACGATATCAAGTTTATCAGGCAAGGCTTCGAGAACGCTTGTAGAATCGCGAGGCTTGCTGAGCGGTCACATGCGTTCTCGAAGCCGAGCCTGATAAAATTTATATCAAATGACACGAATCTGGTATTCTATTTATCAGTTTATCCCCTTGTACACTCTTAAATTAACAATTTGCGATGGGTTATTGATGGTCCTCAGTGCGTCCCAGCATTCTAGCGGTCGATATTTTAGTATCAGCTGACCATATTTTCTGATGATATTTTTTTTAAATATTTTTTTTTTCATTTTTCCCAGAAACAATGACATTTTTCATTTTTCCAGTAGTCCGGTTCATTCATAAAAGTGCAATGTCACTTTGACGTGATAAAGCTCGCTTGTCCTGAGATAGCATATCTTTATCAGGTCAGTGCGTTACAATGCAATATATATAGGGGGTAACTGATAAAATGCATTTTGGGGTCGATTGGGTGTCAGTTGACCCAAAGTAACTAAGCACCAAAACTCTTCAATGCTGATGTCCACGTGACATTCAATGATTTGCAGGAAAGGGTTATTTATGGGCTGAAATTATGTGTTAGAGTTGACAAACAATGTAAACCAGATCAGACACCACAGAATGCTGCAACTGCTCTGGGTCTACAATGTTTGATTACAGTAGAGGAGTGAAAGGGTTAAAATGTTAACAGTTTAAGTCACCTTAGCATTACGAAAACACGCCTATACAAATACATTGTAAACTTGATGAAAAATTCTGTTATTTTCCTTATTTCTGCTAAAAATATAGATCGTGGGTACTGGTTAGAACCGCCTCATTGATTCTGTTCTTACGAGTACCCACAATCTATATTTTAGGGCAGAAAATAATAAAAAAAATAAGGTTTACCTCTGTAAACCCCGTGTCTGTCACGGTTTATTTTTGTTATGGTTTGTCTTTGAGTGTTTGTATCGCTTAAATCATTTTGATTTGGATAGCCAGTTGGCCATCTTGTGGGAAAGTAACTATCCTTTTGGCTTTCTGCCGTTGATGTTTCCATTAGGGTATATTATTTCATGTTTGTGTTTCTTTTCCTTTGGTGTCTCTGATTGGAGCTGTGGGTTAATTGTATCGATTCCTGACCATTGTCTTTACTTCTATTTTCCAAGGGGATCAAAATTATATATAGGTGTGTTTTTGTGATGCAGGATTATAAGAATCTTATATGGGTGTGAGGGGTGGATGGAAAAATCCGTCCCAAGAGTCACTGTCCGGCATCACGAGACTTGCCGAGTGATGCCGGACAGTGATCCCGAGGGACGGATTTTTCTATCCGCCCCTCACACCCATATAGGATTCTTTTTCTTGCATACCTTTCATTTCTTAGCGCGGATTTTTAATGCTGCTGTCACTTCGAGAACCGACGTCCGCCATATTGTAATGACAGTACAGGAATGTTAAGTGAAGTCGCGTAACGTGCTGTGACGTCAACCTTAACGACGGCGCACAAGAGGTCGTAATCAACCAGTGCATTTATCAAACACGCGATTATATTCGATTTCGGGTAGGAACACCAGGGTCAGAACATAAATTTCTATCCCATGGTAAAATCATGGATTCCCTTGTCTGGTGTGCAAGAAAATTTTTCTTGATTACACTCTAGAGACAATAGACCCGCCAGTGCTACCAGTCCTTTGATTTCTAATAGTCACAGAAAACAAGACATGTTTACATATAACTGAGATGTATTTTAAAATTTGATTTGTAAATGCATATAAAAACTAGGATAAAAGTAAAAAAATATATATCATTTGTGAATTGCACTATGCCATTTATGGGTTGATAAGAGACAGTATCACAGTTTGTTATCACAGAGTTCAAGTCTTTTAAT